>BMAW01025178.1:0-20958 GCA_019974015.1 Nephila pilipes
TACAAAAACAAAACATTTGCAAAATGTTTACATTAGGTTAATGCGTAGATCGCAATAAATATTTTGACAGCTACTTATTTTTTTTTTTATCAATGATATGAATAACATACCGTTATTATTCATTTGTTAAAAGCCAACTTCAATATCTTCATAAGATTGCGTTTAGATTTACAAATGTAATTTATCAATCATTATTAATAATAAAATACTTTTCTCATAAATTTAAAACTTACGTCTAGGTTCCACAACAATAAAAAATTATTTTTTGCTGAGCAAAGCGGGCGGAACCATAGTATAGCTTTTTAAAATTCACAATGCAAGGTCATTGAAATGCTTCGACTTGGCGGTGGAAGATATTTGGTGATAAATCCATCCTCCATCAGCGCATCAATATTAAATTATTTGGTATTTTCCATTTCGCACGCGCAAATCTCGCCAAGTAAACTGAATTGGTAGCAATACACAGTATACATATAAAAAAAATATGTTCCGTTTGGCGTCGGTCATATCATTTTTAGCGATAAAGTCGCCAAAAATGACATAACCAATGGATAAGAAAAGATTAACGGATGAAAATTACATTTAGGATTAGAATTCCGTAAAATCCGTTCTTAGTGAGCGTCTACATCGCAAAATGAGTAACTGTACCAAATTTCAAGTCAATCGGTTGTATAGTTTTAGAGATATCGTGATGAGTCAGTCAGTGGTATTTCGCTTATATATATATAGATTAGGAGAAAATGCTTAGGTTGTAATTTATGAGTTTCTTTTCATTGAATACTGTTTTGAGTAACTGATGAAATTTATTAGGAATATTTAACATTCTGTGGTTTTCCAAAAAGACAGATTTATAGTCTATTTCTTATTCATTTGTTGAAAAGAAGTTGATTTTAAGTAAATAATTGATTGTTTATGTTATTAATGTAAGAACATATTTATGCCTCTTTCAGAGTATCTTATTTAAATTATTCTAGCCTGAGTTTGTTAGATTATTATTCAAATTTTTTAAGAAAAGATATTAAATTGAGTCTAATTTGCAAAGTAATGAATAATAATAAAAGTAAAAGGTATAAGTTTTTCCGCCACAGGAACGGTTCTGAAAATTACCGGAAATGAAGTAGACATAATTTTATTTCAGAATGTTCGTTGTATATTCTTTTTAGTCTAAAATATAAATTCTGGTGAAGAGAGGATTCTTGATACTTTTATGTACTCAATATTTAATTAAATATTTTCTTTTATTCTTTGAAGTGCATTTGGAAAAAGTTTTTTCTTCTCTTACTTAATTTGATAGGTAATTAATAAAACAAACAAAGAATTTTTCATATTTTATTTTGTTGTTTTTTTCCTGAAGCATATTATTCCACATATTCGTTATAGATCTGCAATTTATGTATATTGTATATTTTTTTGCTTTATTAGTGTTTTTAGTGTGACATATAATGTAATTTTCCCCCAGGTTATAACTGTTAGTATATTAATTTAATGTACATTGAATTTTTCGTGTATAAATTTTTATTTTACTACAGAATATTTCAGCATAGTGTATTAATTATAGTTTTGGCATAATAATTAGGTATTAGAAACTTTTTGAACTTTAAACTTTTCACAAAAACAATTAAAATGTCTTACCTCGCAGGAGTTAAGAAAGAGGACTTACGATCTCTTTGTGAAGATCTCGGACTAACTATTACCTCTAAAATGTCTGTGTTAGACCTAAAAAACTTAATAATTAATGACACTCTACTCATGGGTTGGGTGTGGAGAAACCTACTCTTGACGTTCAAAAGTTACTCCCTAAATTCAAAGCACAAGATGATGACATTGGTCTCTTCTTGACTTTATTTGAACGACAACTTTCTTTTCTTAAAGTTCCCAAAGAAAATTTTGTCACTTATCTCATAAGTGCACTACCAAGCGATATCGCAATATTGATCACCAGAGAACCAGACACAATGTCCCTAGATTATGACCGTATTCAAAGTACGTTACTAAAACGTTTTAAACTCAGTGCAGAGAATTTTAGGTTATTATTTTCTCAACATAGAAAAGCCGCCAACAGTACCTGGAAAGACTTTTACTTCGAAGTTCGAACATATCTAGAAGGATGGTTAACTGAACTGCAGATTGAGACTTTCGAAAAACTTAAGGATCTGATCATCACAGATCAAATTAAAAAGAAATGTCCTCCAGATTACAGAAACCATTTCATCGATACATGGTCTGAAATCATTTCACCATGTGATCTAGTTGACAAACTGGATAGCTTTGACAACATGAAGGTGGGATTGCAGAAGAAGTCTCAACTTCTGGAAAATCGAAATATTATTTGGGTTAAGTCAGCCTCATCGACTGCAGAACATGAAAACACCGTTTCATCCAGAAACCAGCAATTCTCTAGGAAGCCTTTTCCGAGAATAAATAATAGAGGTTATGCTACAAAGCAGCAGGAAGATCGCCCTCCTGTAAAGTATTATGGTTGTGGAACTTCTGGTTTCATCCGAGCAAAGTGTCCCAATTGCACAGCAGAGCCTAAGACTGAATCGTCCCGATTCGAATTTTTGGAAGCAAGTTCCTGTCTTGTTACTACAGCTTCGGTATCAACCGTATACCTGCGTATAAATGGAATTTTTGGAAAGGCTTGTGCGGATACTGGATCCAGTCACTCTATTGCTAGTGAAACTTTGTATACATTGTTGAAGGATGAAGGTGCTAAGTTCCGGAATGGAACAATGTGTATCTCACTTGCTGATGGACAGCGCTCGACGGAAGATGTCCTCATTACTACAGTAACCATTGAAATTGAAGGACGGAAGTTCGACCAAGAGCTTATCGCATTACCCAATGCAGAAAGAAACAGAACTCTGCTAGGTATTGACTTTCTAAAGAAATCAGGAATCATGTTGGATTTAAGGAATCAACAATGGTTTTTTGCTGACATGCCTCAGAAGCAGTTTGCCTTTGGTGAACATGCCAATAACCAACATCCAGTTGACAACTTAGATGTCAATTTATGTATTCTTCGTGAAGAAGAAGGTCGATGTTTAAATACTACGCAGAAAGAAAAACTAGTTGCAGTCTTAAAGAAGTACGCATCTGTCTTTGAACCAGGGGGAGAGCCTACTCCTTACATTGAACACCGAATCAATACAGGAGATAGTCCACCTGTCTCTGTACCTCCTTATAGAATGTCACCTGTGAAAAAAGAACTCCTAAAGAAAAAACTCGATACACTATTAGAAGGAAACATTATAGAAGAATGTGAATCACCATACGCAGCACCTGTTGTGCTCGTTCCCAAACCAGATGGAAAAATGCGATTATGCATTGATTACAGAAAACTTAATGCAACGACAGTTTCTGATTCTTATCCTCTACCTCGAATGGACGATTTGCTTCATGCGGCGAAGCATACACCTTTCATGACTACAATTGATTTAAAATCGGGTTACCACCAAATCAGTGTATGTTCTTCAGACAGAGACAAAATAGCATTTGTCTGCCCATTTGGAACTTTTCGTTTCCGGCGAATGCCATTTGGACTGAAAACGGCTCCTGCCACATTTCAAAGATTAGTTGACAAATTTCGCAGTGGTCTTAAAGACATGCACGTATTATCATACTTAGATGACATAATTATCTTATCAGAAACATTTGAAAAACATCTTGATGACCTCAAAACAGTCTTTGAAAGACTTTTGTTGTTTAAACTGCAAGCAAATCGCAGTAAATGCAACTTTGCTTGTGAAAAAGTAAAGTACCTCGGACACTATATCACTAGTTCCGGAGCCCAAGTAGATCCTGACAAAACAACTGCTATCAGAGATATACTTCCTCCGAAAAATGTTAAACAAGTGCAATCCTTCCTGCAAAGTTGTTCTTGGTATAGAAGATTCATCTTTAGTTTCTCTGAGAAATCAAGACCATTGAGCAATCTCACTAAAAAAATGCTCCTTGGAAATGGGGAGAAGAAGAGCAGAAAGCTTTTGACACGCTCAAACAGTGTCTGACAACTGCTCCTATTCTCAGACAAGTGGATGATACAAAACCCTTTGTAATACGAACTGATGCATCTAATTACGCAATCGGAGCAGTCCTGCTCCAGGGCTCAGGTGAAGAAGAACACACCATTGAATATGCAAGCCGTTTGCTTACTTCAGCGGAGCGAAATTATTCAACCACTGAACGAGAAGCACTCGCCGTAGTTTGGGCCCTCAATAAATTCAGAGGTTATGTTGAAGGATCTGAAGTCACAATTGCTTCAGATCATCAACCCCTGAAATAATTAATGGGTTTGAAATCGCCTTCTGGACGGTTAGCCCGTTGGGCTTTGCAACTTCAAAGTTTCAACTTAAAGATTGAGTACATTCGTGGAAAAGCAAATGTGTTAGCTGACATGTTATCACGCCCTAGTTGTACTCACAAGAAGCCAAATTGTGAAATTTGCACGATAACTATCGATATCCCAGCTCGATCCTCGAAAGACATACGAAGTCAACAGATGAAAGATGATGAATTGAAGAAAATCATCTACACTTTTGAATCACCAGAAAAAGGAACTGATTATTCCAACTGGACTGATCGTGGCTATCTTATGAATCGTGGAGTGCTGTACAGATTGAAGGAACGTTCAACAGAATATCGAAAAGATATTATTGGACTGGCATGCGGAAATTCATCACAGATTACGTTAAAAACTGTCCTGAATGTAATAAATTCAAAGCTAGCAACCAGAAACCTGCTGGTCTTCTGCAAACTCCAGTTTCATCCCAACGTTTTGAAACACTAGCTATTGATCTTTTTGGCCCCCTGCCGGAAAGTAAAGATGGTAAAAAGTGGATCTTTATAGTCGAAGATTACACCACAAAATGGGTGGAACTTTTTGCCCTGCCATCTGCAACTGCCAAAGAGTGTGCTACAACACTCCTTGAAGAAGTCCTTCTAAGATACGGAATCCCTCGTCGTATCATAAGTGATAATGGTACACAGTTTGTGTCAGCTGTAATGCAACAGCTTTGTTACCTTCTAAACATCAAACAATCTTTGATTCCTGTCTACCATCCACAAGCAAACCCCGTGGAACGAAAGAACAGAGACCTAAAGTTTCGTCTTGCCATCCTGGTTTACGACAAGCAAAACTCTTGGTCAGAAAAGTTGCCATCAATTAGATTTGCCTTGAATACAGCCAAATGCCAGACCACTGGTCAAACTGCAGCTTTTCTGCATATTTTAAAAGAACTGCGGACGACCGACGATGTCACGCATGATCTTCGTGCTGTCATCGAAAACGATAATTTCGTTGCAGAAATTACTCCATACTTCAAGAATTTTTCCCTATTCTTAGCTGAAGCTAAAGATGTTGCTGAACAACAACAAGATAAAAGAAAGCATTATGCTGACAAGAGAAGACGTGAAGCAACTTTGTTTCATCCAGGTGATAAAGTCTATGTCACCTCACACCCCATGAGTAGTGCTGAAAAAAGAAAAACTTCCAAGTTCCTCCCACGCAGAGATGGACCTTATGTGATTATGTCTCGAAGGTCTCCAACAACATATGAAATTTCCAGCTTGGAAAATCCAACTACACCTCTTGGAGTGTATCACACTTCTGCCTTGAAAGCGTTTGAGCAAGGACGCTCCAATGCCCCAATTCTGCCACTAAGAAAGAGAGGTAGACCTAGGAAAACTGTGACTGCTTGTTCCTTGTCGGGACGACTGTGGAACCAGAGGGGGAGGATGTAACCAATGTATTTCCTCTCCCCTCAATCCTGCAACGCCCTCTACAATAACTGCGTCACGCAGGCAGTTTAGCATATGAACTCGAGGTGTTCGGAGCACTAAAACAATTATGCGCATTAACGGGGAAATCCCTCGGCGCATACTCGGCTCAATATCTCTTTGTTTTCTACTCTGTATGTAAATCATAAATGTGTTGTCCTTGTAATAAAATAATTGCTTAGTGATCTGGGCTCTTTTCTTCTGTAACTACGAAAAGTAGTTATACATTTTATTAATCCTAGAGTGACTTATGTAATCAAATGTTAGTTGAACACATGATCCTTGATTGAATCCCTAGTATTCAAAAATCGTTTATTCCTCGCACACGGTGCAAGCAAAACGAATCGCAAGTGAAGAATTGACATAGCGTGAATGTCTCCTGGTCAAACCTGTCACCCTCCAGAGGGCAATTAAGTTTGGAGCTTTGAGCGGAAGAGGGAGTAATAGGATACTTTCCAACTACAAAAGCAATAAACGAAGGAGGGGATTTCCTTTCCTCTGACGATATTTTCAACGATTACTTTATAATGGGGTTGCAACTAAGGTTTCTTTCCCGGGTTCCCGGGAAATCATAAGATTTCTGTACTTTTTCTATTCCCGGGAATTATACTTTGTTCACAAAGTAAAAGTTGATGAAGAAGATGTTAAAGAAGAGTTTAGCTGTTAAACGATGGTTTGTTTAGATACCAAAACACGCTGGAATAATTTGTTGGCAATGCTTGAAAGATTTTTAGAAATAAAGTCAGCAATTTTAAAAGCATTAATTGACATTAAAGAGGAACAAATGATGGCCAATGTAGAGTTTGAAACAGTGACTACAATTGTAACTGGCTTAAAGGCAGTAAAAATTGGCTTAGAAAAATTATGCAGTCGAAATGCAACTTTGCTAACTGTAGAAGGTGTATTTTCTTTTGTCATTGGAGAATTGAACGAACAAAATTTAGAATTTGCAAAAAATATGAAATATTCTCTAATCCAAAGAATTAATGAGAGACGCAACATTAATTTAATAGGATTAATTCAATACTCGAATTTTGGGTGAAAATACGAAGCAGCTGCAGTTACTGTCGATATTTTGCAATTGCTTGGTAAAAATTGTTTGGTTAGACAAGCCCAAATGATAGGAACAAGGTTTTTCTGCGAAGAAGAGGATTCAATATCCAACTATTCGCACTCAGAAGAAGAGAGCATGGAGATTTTGAAAGAAAAACCTATGGCGTTGGACGAAAAATTAGAGAAAGCAATTTACTCTAAAACGAAAGTTTTATATTGTTCAACCAAAAAAAAAGTACTAGTCTCAACAAAATCATGAAACAAGAGATGTAGTTGTTCGACTCGACTGAAAATCTATCACCAAACGTTATAAAACTATAGGAGGCTTTAAAAACAATTCCTCCAACGTCAGTTGAAGCCGAGAGAGCATTTTTACAACGTTTTTCTGAATTTCACTTGGTGTGTGTGTGTCATCAAATTTTCGATCGTTAATTTAACCAACTTCCCATCAAGCTTTGAAATTTTGGGAATCGTTCTTACTCGCCTAACAATGCAATATTTAGACATTTGTGACAAGTTTTAACTAATATTTCAATAATTTTAATAAGTCAAAATATTCTTTCCACTCGGCGCTTTTAGGATTGAGGAAAAAATTTGGGAACACCGGGAACTCTCCATACGCCACATGAGGTATCGTAAAACTCACAAAGGGGAGATAGTAAGGGTTGCTGACTTTCAGTCAATAATCATTCGCAAGAAAGAAAGATTCCAATATTTGACGCCGTGTCTTATCACAATAATTTTTTCTGAATTCTGGTTCCCATTTTTTTAATAGAATGACTTTCAAATGCATATTTTGATTTTATGAGTATTATGAATTTTTAATACGCGCACAAATGTCTCTTTTTAAGTAAATTTTAAAGTTAAAAATTATTATGTATTCACTTGGTGTGTGTCATCAAATTTTCGATCGTTAATTTAACCAACTTCCCATCAAGCTAGAGCTCTGAAATTTTGGGAACCGTTCTTACTTGCCCAACAATGCAATATTTAGATATTTGTGACCAGTTTTAACTAATATTTCAATAATTTTCTTTAATAAACTTTGCCACCATATAAAAACGTTGGTTTTTTTTATCTCGAATTATTTGCTGCTGGATTGTTCGTCCCAAAGCTTAGAACAAGGCTGAGTGATAAAAGTATAAATTGCTTATGCTTTCTGAAATCCTATTTTAAAAATGAATAATCAATTTATTACATATTTCTTGTATTTTTAGCTCATTCTATAAATAAGCATTAATTTTGGAAATTTATATGTATTTTTATTTTATATAAGTATTATTGATTTTATTTAAAAATAACCTATTTTTAATTTTTTTTTTTGAAATTTTTATGTATTCCCGGGAATCCCGGGAACGACATCTACATTCCCGAGATTTCCCGGAACGGAAAAAACCGGGAAATCAGAAACCCTAGTAGCAACCATAGCGATTCAAACCAAATCTGTTGGATATTGCTCGTCTTAGTTACTTTTTGACTGTTGAATAGTTACGTTTCTATTTTTACAGAACTTTTTTTCCGATTCTATTTTTTTTTTTTTTTTATCTCTTAGAATGCATCTTAAAAATATTCTGAATTAGAACAGACCTTGTAAACATCCTAGTTTTAACCAGGCTTCAAAACAACATGTTATCGTATTAAAATAGAATTTTTTACGTGTGATGTATTTTTTTACGAAATTATTTTTGATAATCTTTTTGAGAACTGAAGTATCTAACAGAACTTTTTTTCTTCTGTAATTTAACTGTTAGTTGATAAATAATATACTTTGTTCAAAATTAATTTAACATTCCTTTAATTTTATACATGCGCAACATACTTCTATAAGAACTATATAAAGTACATCAGCGTGAAACATATTTGTTCTGGAGTTAAAGATTTCGTTTTTTAAAAAATATTCCTTTGAGAATAATTTTAATTAGTAGAATTTCGAGTTATTCTTGGAATTATTTAGTTTGGTTACCATTTTGAATAGTACTAAATTAAAGTATGAGTTTTTTGACAGTGAAATTTTAAAAAAAATGGAAAAACTTTATGTGAGAACAAAGTCCATTTTTATTTAAAATTTAGTTCATGTCCATTCATTCTTTACCATCAGAATTTTTTTCAAGCAATAATTTTGAAAGAAAAGTAAACTTTAAGATGAGTTCTCATTAAAATTTTAATATTCTATCTACAAAGAAAACTACAAACTGTCAAAATCAAAGATTGGGTGAAACAACTTAGTATAGCAATATTTTCCTGTTTAATTTTCTCAAAAATAATGCGTACTGGTGATTTCTTTTTCTGACTTAAGTAATGATTGATTGTAAAATAGCGGAATATTTTTAATTTTGTGCAATAAAGGTATATTAATAACATACCTATAAAATGTAATACATTTTGTTATAAAGTTTTTATTTGAAAGATATAGCTTTCTGGAATTAAAATTCCAGCTACTGGTTTATCTGGCTTCATTAATAATTCTGTTAGTCAAACTATTATTTTTTTATTTTGTAGGATGTTGTAATATTAAATTAAGAGACGATGTATTTAGATACCACTTTTATTTCAAATCTGGTTCCTGCTCTCGGAGGGTTAAACACATGCGCTTCACAGGAGAGTGCGAGAAGGGAAGAAAAAAGAGGAATTCAACAGTCGATATTGCTGAAGAGCTGACGCATGCGCAGATAGCATTTTTAGTGCATGCGTAACTACTACTCCTAGCTGCCGAAGGGCTCACGCATGCGCAGATCGCAATGAGAGTGCTCGCAAGAGCGAGGAGTCGTGGATCTCTATAATTTGATTAAATTGCAAATACAATCCTTATTTCATAAATATTCTGTTGCAGAAATTTTTCATTCTATATTTATTTTATTATTCAGAGCGACTTAGCAATATGTAATCAATGTTGGTTGAACACAAGACCTTTGATTGAATCCCTAATATACAAAAATCGTTGGAGGGGAGTATTCAGCGATCACACTTCTCAAGACCCTACCCAGCAACTACAGACCAATATCACTCCTTCCAATACTAAGCAAAATAGCCGAAAAGATTATACACAATAGACTTTCGAACTTCCTCCAAGAAAATGATATAATAATACATCAACAACATGGATTTGTTCCAAAATTATCTACCACCCACCAACTACTCAGAGTCATCGAGTATATAAAAACTGGATTCTACAAAGGCCAAAACACAGGCGCTGTTTTCCTGGATATCCAGAAAGCCTTCGACCGAGTCTGGCATACCGGATTAATCTACAAAATGAAGAATTATAACACCCCTCCCTACCTTATTAAAATTATCAATTCATATCTGAAAAACAGAAAATTTCAAGTTACAGTCAATGAAAACCTCTCAAGCCCAAGATCCATAGAAGCTGGAGTCCCGCAAGGAGGAATCCTCTCAACAACTGTATTCAACTACTACGTGAACGACATCCCTACACACCCAAAAACAAAAATATGCATGTATGCAGATGATACAGCGATATTAGCAAGACACTGTTTTTCACCAAACATAGGCCAAGCACTAAACGAACACTTACAGAACTTAGAAGTATGGTACTCTACTTGGAAAATAGCCCTGAATGTTTCCAAAACAGAGGCCGTCTTCTTCTCACGAAATTACAGAAAAATTGAACCAGGCATTTTTCTGGAAAACAAAAATATACCCTGGTCTCTAGACACCAAATATCTTTGTGTAACGTTGGATAAAATACTCACTTTTAAACAACACGTACTACGAATTAAAAAGCAGTATAGATCTGCAGTAAATAATCTATTTCCCCTTATTTCGCGTAAATCTGCATTAAGCAGACGTAATAAACTGCTTATCTACACCCTGATTTTAAGACCCATCCTGACCTATGCTAGCCCGGTCTGGTCACACTGTGCTAACACAACTTTTGACATGATAGAAAAATCTCAAAATTCCTCTATAAGAATGATTGTAAAAGCCCATTGGTACATGAGAAACACAGATATTAGATTTTCAATTAAACTCCCTATACTAAAAAATTTTATTAAAAAATTATCTGAAAACTTCTTCCAAAAAATAGATGCCTCAAACAATAAAACCATACAAGAAATAGAAAAATACACCCCACTCAGAAATAACCCCCAACTACACAGACCAAGAGAAATCCTAATTTTATAATTCAATATTCTAAAATCCACTGCTTAAACTTCAACATAGTCACACCACACTAAACCTTCACCCCTACCCCCACACATCTATATACTGAATTAGCTCACCTCACCACCGACCAATCACAGACCGCGCTCTCACTGCGGCCAGACCGAACAAGCAAGCAGGAACTCAACAGACTTCTGCTGTAATATTCTAAACATACTCAATGCAAATCAATCTAAATTTTGATTAATCATCTAATTCTTATTAATTAGTGAAGCTATAATAATTTTATTTACTACAATTATTAAATTTTAAAACTTTAACTTTCAAAGCTATTGCAAAGTAACTTATATTATTCTATCAGTAATAACTCATTAACTTCTGGGCAAGTGAAAAACCAAAGTTCAGATCACCATTCATTTATAGTCATTTCACAGGGGATAGAAGCCCGTGAGGGTTAAGTTCCCCGAAATAATAGTTGTCGCTACTTCTCAAGTTCGTTTGTGGTCCCCCTCACATCCGGACAAGATCCTCATTAAAGACATCTGGACTCGTGAGAAGGGGAAAATAACATTTTCGTTTCTCATGAACTTTGACCTAATAGAGTCCGATTCTCCTGGGAACCGAGAACACCCACACATCAAGTGTCCAGTTTAGCGGATGACAATTCTTGCCCCGGTTGGAGTGCTATTAACCAATAACTGTATTATTACTTTCAGTTATCCAACCAAAACAAAGAAATATGTCCCGTGTTTTTAGAACAGGCGTGGTCAATTCCTTTAGACCAAAAATTTCCAAAAGAGAAGAGACATTCAGAACTCTAAAATACGTCCACTAGAACGTCATGTCCAAGGATATTCAAATACTTTTTTAGCCGCTGCAGTGTAAAAAGACACTTTAATATTGCGCATACAGCGAAACGAGGAATTTTGGAAAGCTCTTATTCCAAAGTTAACAAAATTTTATTTTAAATATATTTTACCGGAAATTATTGACGGAAGAGCGCCTCCAAATATGTCTTTGAGAGAGCCATCTGGAGTAGAAGAAGGAATTAAAAATAAAATAAAAAAGTAACAGGCATTATTTTCTGATAAAGTTTACATATTCTCGAACAGAATTCCATAAGAACTGTACGTGTAGAAATATTTTCAACAAAATATATACTTCGTTTCTTTAAAATTAACAACCAATAGACTTTTTTTTTTTTGTAGTTACATAAGCCTTCCTTCATGTTACTTACTTTTGCTGTCGGAAAAATTGAATCGGTAGAATTGTTATTCCAATTTCGGATCCGAATCCAGGGTGGGTAATGATGGACGCATTTGTGACATCTTCTGCACCGTTACTTAGGATCTGAGTCATCAGAACTCAATGAATGTTCATCCAAGAAAGAGTTAGTTAAGAAAAATCAAAATAGTTTCTTTCGTATTATATGAATGACAACAATTACTATGAATGTCGATAAGTTATTATCTCGTGACCGGAATCTAAGGTAGTAACTGAAATTTTAAACTTATCTCAGTAACAACAAAATTAGATCTGAGTCGAGATTAATATTTATAAACAGAGTCTGCGAAAAATATCAGCTTTCCGATGATCACGTAACTTTCCACACCAATATTATAAGCTCTCTTATATTACTAACATCCGATCTCCTGCATTATGTTAGTTTAGATAAGACACAGTTTATACACAAGGCGAGGTTCTTAAATCAAATAACGCCAAAATGTAACTCAAAAAGTTAGCTGAAAGGAAAAAAAAGTGCGGGAATGAAAACAGTTTTATTTTCTCTATCACTTTTCAGACACATCGTGATATTTGAAAGACTTCTACAATTAAAAATTATGCGTCTTTGCTTTTTCGAATTTAAGACATCATTTGCATTTTTACAAAACTAATTTTCAATATTTCAAAAGCTCCAAATGAATCGGAATTTTTCGTTATTTTTTTTTTTTCTTATTTAAATGAAAAATACTTATGTTTAGTTATAATATGGGGGGACCCCTCTGATAAACCAAAAAAAAAAAGTTCAATTTTGTTATGGTAATGCTGTTTTATGTTAGATAGCTGTTCTGTTAAATTCAACTGCAATAGATATTCTTTGAATTAATTATAATTCTGAGCTAATATGTGTAAAATGTATTGGCCTTAAACTATAGCGCTTATTATGTTAAAAAGTTATTCGATGATTTGGTTAGGAAATTGAAAATATCCGTTTTTAATTGTCGATAATAATAATAAAAAAAAGCGAATGTTAGCGATTATAAAGAGTGAAGTTCTACACTGATTAATATATTACATGGATTAATTATAGATTAATTTAAGTAAAATTTTACTTGATTTGTTTTCGTACATTAGTTACATAAAAATAAGTTATATGAAGCTTCACTTCCCCCGTTACGGAATGAATCATTTATGGCCATATGCAATATTTGTTACAGCAATCATTTACAATAAATCTATTTATTGTACAACTTATGTCTGAAATTATAAATGTAAGACACTATGATGTAATGTTTAAGAAAAATAATAGGAGGCGACTTAATGCCGCAAGAGCCAGATGTGGCTAAGCTGCGCCAAACAAGATGAAGTTGTGGTCCAAACATTTGAAAAATGGAAAATACGTAAAAATTGAATGACAAGAAGGAGGGTTAAAAATAGAGATGATCGCTGGGGTATCCAGGGGGTGCATCACTCGTGTTAATCAAAGACGGTAAAATCCAAGGGAAATAAAAAGAGCACAACGATGTTTTGATGTCTTGTATTTGTAAGGCAAAAAGGCAAGTTCCTGAAGCGATAAAGAAAAACAAAATATAACAAGTGTTGCAGTAGACAAAAAAAAAAAAAAAAAACTCGCAGGGATCATAGGTATATTTTATTTTTTTGTGATTATCAGCTTATAACATGGATGATTGGACTTCGAAATGGTTGTAATTTTAACGAATGTGGAAATCGCATTTCCACAGGATTTAGTTCAATTTTATTTATGGCAAATGTATAATAATTTTGAAGAGATTATCAGAAGATGAGATTGAAATGCAAAAATATTAATTGATGTATATAATCTTTTGATAATATATTTATTTACTAGAAATTTAAAAATAATGTATACTTATAATTACATTTATGACAGAAACAGCACTTATTACAAATATAATGTGTGTGTATATTTACGATAATTGCTTATTTACAAGTTCAAATGATGTTGACCTCGAAAGATTGAAATTTATTTCCAATTTTTTGCTACCATTATTTATTGATTTGTTTTTCATTCTTCTTTATATGACAATATTCTCAAAGAAAAAAAATCACATTTGATTGAAGCAATATTTTTGTGTTTTGTTTCTTTCATACGAATACAATGAATATTATTGAGCAGTTAAAAATTTAATCTCATGATTCTACAACTCATTACAATATAAATTGAAATATGAAAACAATGTATTGTACACAATGTAAATTATTTGGAATTCAGCTTATGTAAGAGTATTTTATTCATAATTTTTTCAGTGGCTATAATACTTAAATATTGGGAGTTGCTTAATTCAATTTGAAAAATAATAATAAATAAGTAAAGGAAATAAAGTTAAATAAAAAAAAATAACTTTTGTTGGAATAAACAAATTAATTCAGTTCATCTTACTGACTAAATTAAAATTTCACATTTTATGCTTCACGAAATAGCACTTTGCATTTTGTTATATTTCTTAAAGGTTAAAGAAAACTTAAACTTTTAATTATTATGTAACTTTTGCAACCTTTTAATTTAGAATATCCTTTAATCACCACTTTAATTGGGCGAGTTTTTGGCGGGGAGATAATGTAGAATTCCTCTGCATTGTTTTTCAGGCAGATGGTGATGCTTCTGTGGTTCTGTCTCTGATTGGATTTTAATGTATTCTTCAGATGGTTTCTTTGTATTTCTTGTAGGATCATGTTATAGTTTGTCTGGAATTTTAACATAATTGGCTGGATTTTAAAAGGGGGCGAGTGATCTTCCTCGGCCACGTTTGAATCAGAATTTGCGAGTGGGACAAGATTACTTTTTGCATGGTTATTATAATTGTATAAGAATATTTTTAAGGAACAATTAAAACTGAACATTGTTGTGGGATTGATTTTAACGTCACACTGAGAAGCAGCACGAGGGCTATTGGCGACGGACCTCTTAATTTTGAACCTCGGTCAAGTGACGAGGACGATACCTGAGCTGGCACCACGCCACGGGAAAACTTTGGGATCCGATAGATTTAACGTGCATCAGCCCCGGCTACACGGCGTGTCTTTCGTGGTATCAAGGCTCGAAACTGCAACTGAACGAAAACCACGAATCCGAAACCATGACTACTAGGCTACCGCACCCCTATGGTTAGAGACACGCACCGGTTGTCAACTTCGTAAAATAGACAAAATTAGCGATAAGGTATCTACAACTCCGATTGTGACTCCAGAAATGGCTTTTCAAATTTTGAACATTGACATGATTGGTCCAATTAATCCAACATCTAGTCGTGCGTCCAGATATATCTTTATGATTGACAAGCACACGCGATGCTCTGAGAAGCCGTTACTTTCGGATCACTTTCTGCAGAGTCAAAGTGCTCGAGGCACTTCAAATTTTCACTCGAATAGAAATTCCGACCATTACTGACTGTGATCGAGGGACGAATTTTACGTCCTCCTCACTGAAGAATTTTTAAAAAGCGGTTGACTCAAGCCGTCTTTCTTGTACTTTATTTAGAGCCAGCAATTGTATAATAGAGCAGTGGGACAAAATTTTATGTAACATACAGCATCATGTAATATGAGAAGATCTGTAGAACTGGAATCGCCAGATTCCATATTTGTTGTTCTCTTATCGCGAAGTTCCTGATTCGACAACTGTGGGTATCGCCTTTCAAGTCAATCTGTGGAAAGAACTTCAAGCTTTGGCTATTCCTCAGGTAACAGTATAGCTTCGAAGAAAGTTTTTGAAGTTTCTTAAATTTTACCTACAAATGCGGTGACCTTGTGACATTGGGCTATTCGCGGTTTCTCTTCACTTACCTTGGGGACTTTTAATTAAGTTTGATTGCTTTGGCTAAACAACCTTTGCCCAACCAAAAATGAAACGTGAATATGTAGATAGGAAGCAGGTAGAAATGAAGTGAAGCGGAAGAGTTAGGAAATATATAAACTCCGACTGAAAGTCGCGATAGGGAGGCTGAAGGAGAAGCGGAAAGAGAGGTTGAAGGAGTAGTTGAAAGAGGCGGAAAGAGAGGTTGAAGTGGGTGATTAGATTAAAAGTGGCATGATTCAAGAGATTTAGTTATTACAGGTTTCAACAGTTGATCCAGAGTCTGAAGTGCAGTCGAGGAAGGATTAGTGGTAAGAGTCTGTTCGATTACTATTGGTGGGTTGAATTAGGTTAGTAGAAATCTTCCCCAGGAGAGCATAAATAGTTGTTGTTATAGTAAATAGAAGTTAATAAATTCCGTAAATATTGTTCTAGTGTCTCTTTGATTGTTTTATTGTGTCGTAGTGTTTAATAATTGAGTTAGCTATGGCATAAGAGGCAGCCCGGATTGGGCGGGGGTCACAACCTTAAGGGGCTTCAAAGAAAGACACCCAAGAAAAGTTTTGTTAATGTATACTTTTACCGTCAAAAGGGCATTTTATACAAATATAATCTAAAATGAAGACTTTCCTCAAAACATAACTCAAAAGAAAATGACTATATCGACATTTTGTAAATTGAATAATACGTAATTTTATCTTATCTAGGGAATAGGCTGTTATTTTGATAATATAGCCCTTGCGTGGGAAGCTATGGTAGTTTGAACTCTAAAAATTTCCGTAAAAGTTATTGTAATCTTCACTTTATTGCAATATAAAAATACGTCTACTGAATAAAAATTCTCAAGAATTGTCTATTCTATGTATGGGTATTTGAGAAACATATATATGAAATTTCAGGTTCATTGATGTTTAACATTTTGAGATATTGTGTTTTGCAATGATGAAAAATGTCGTTTCTACAGCCTTTCAGGTCAGAGAAATTCATAATTAAGTAATATTAAAACAGTTGTAAAACTCAACTTCTAAAAAAGATATAAACAAAATTGAAACAGATTTTCAAAGATAAAAGATTTGAATTTCAGTATCGGACTAAAATTACCTTTGGATATTTAGACCGAAAATATTTCGAAGAGGTACTGTCACCTTAAATCTACTTTCACCGGAGAAATCGATTCACCAGTTGACGTCTCAAAAAAAGGCTGTAGAATATCTTCCAGAAATGAAAATCAGAATGGAACAAATGGCTGAAAATGCATCTTTGATGGGTTTGATGGATGAAATATTATTCGCGTCCCACGGCTTTTGGCGTAATCTTTGAAAACGATCAGGAATTCGGTGAGATACTTCATGTGCTTAATTGATCTGGACCTGGAATATATCTTCTTTGAGGACCAGTTCCGGACCAGGAACTTTTTATCCGTATATAGTAGATAATCTGTTGGATAAATTACATGAATTAAAAATTAAACAATGCTGTGGTATCTGATTTCCAGGAGAAATCAGTAGAGAGGAAGAGATTTTATGAAGAGATCTCGGTCGGTAGGATGGCGAGGAGTGGAAAGGATGGGGAGAGTAGCTGTGGTAGGGGAAGGTGGATGTGGGCGACTGCACGCATTGCGATTCGTTCGCTTAGATCCAACAGGTCGATAATTCGAATCAATTTTTGAAAGCGTGAAGCTCCATCATTCGAATGGACAGATTAGGTTAAGCAGTTCATTTTACGTTCAAAATTCCAAACACTTTTTACCAGTAGCGGGAAAATTGCAAATGTTAGATCTTTTCGGATTAAATTGAAGCCAAGTTTTGAAGGAGAAAAACCCTTTGTGTATTGAATACCAGAATATCTTAAAGAAAAAGTTAATGAGTAAATTGAAGAGTTTTTAACATTAAATCTTATCGAAGAAAAGCAATCCTGAAATCGTACATCCAATCAATTGTGGGAACAAGAAGGATGGAGGAATTCGACTTGGAGTGAACTATAGAAGTACAAACTCTACATCCACCTCAACCGGAATGAAATAAGAACAAAAGAGCTAGATCAAAGGGCTCTCTCTCTCTAGGGGAACCAGAATGAAGAAGAAAATATTAGTTTACCCTTACTCCAGCCCATTTTTTAGTTAGCATATTGTTAACATCCTTGTCTGAACCAGATTTTTAAAAAAATTTCCAATGAATAGGCTCAGCAGATGGAAATTTGTACAAAAATTGTGTCAAATATTTTGGAGTAAATAGTCTGCAGACTATTTGAATCGGCTTCAAACACGACCTAAATAGTACAAAAGGGGAAAAAAGTTTAAGGAAAATTAAGGAATTAGTTAAGGTAAAAATAACACCAGTAAAAACGAGTAAAGCATGGGTTTTCTTCCAATTTCACACTTTGCGTAACATTTGGCGACTTGGCGAGAAACTTGGAATAAAATTTAATTCTCTAAATAATTCATTTTAATAAATTAATTTTTATTAATTATAATTAAATTATCTTATTGTCATCCAAAACAATCATGTATAAAACATTTCAGCTCAATTAAGAGCTTTAAAATGTGAGAAAAAAAAGCTTTTGAAATTTTGTCTCAGGCAAAGTTACAATGTGAGTAGAAGAAAACCAATTAAAAAAAACAGAAAAGGTAAGAAGTGAGTTTTTAGAACATGGGTTTTAGTTTTCAAACTTCCTACTTTGCGTAACATAGTTTTTTGTATCTTAAATCTTAAGAGCAAAAGGGAACGTTGCGGTCAAATTGAACTTATTCAATAATTAGTTTTAATAATTTATTTTATTAAATGACGTTTATTAAATTTATCATCTAAAATAAATACGTGTAAATTTTTAGCTCAATTAAGCATTATGTTAATCAAGTAAGCTACATGTAATTAAAATTAAAGCAAATGATACATTTTGTTATTAAATTGAATATATTTAAGCTAAATATAATTAAAGATAAAGCAAACGATAAATTATTAAAAAACGAATTTGGTGACTTAGCGAGAAACTTGGCGTAAAATTTAATTCTTTAAGTAATTAGTTTTAATCAATTCATTTTTATTAATTGTAATTAAATTATCGTATTGTCATCCAAAACAATCGTGAAAAGAAATTTTCAGCTCAATAGGGTACTTTAAAATGTGAGGAAAAAAAGTTTTTAAAGTTTTCAACCAGACAAAGTTGCAATGTGAGTTAAAGAAAACCCATTAAATGCCCCTTCGAATGAGTTCTTTCCCCGAACTTGAAGAAAAACTGGCAAAGAAGGTCTTGGAACTTGAAGACTTGTTTAGGTAGGTCTTCAAGTAGACCTGATAAAGTAAGATTAAGGAGCGGTGATTATTAAGGAAAATTTTTCCGAACTGGCATGGGTTATTCTGGAAGGTAACTCTGGTTCTTTTGTCCATTTTTAATCCATTTCCACTCAGAATTAAAAAAAAAAAAAAAACTAAATTGTTTTCTATTTTATTGTACTTTTTTTTTTCCTTTTAAAACTAATTTATTTTATTATTTTTAAATTTATGAGCTATTTTTAAAATACTCGCAACTTTAATAGGTATATTTAACATATTTTCATCTTATTTTGTATGTTTTAGCAAGAGCGCAATACCTTATACATATCATATTAGAGCATTAGAAGCGGAAGTGTTAATCTTTTTTCTATAAAAATATTAAATGTTTTTGCGTAAGATTCACGATAGACTATATGATAACAATTATATCTGCTATTAACCGCACAGTTAACTGCTGGCAGTTGTTAAAATAAATTCATAGTTTGTTGAAAAATTTCTTATCTTTTTACACACTTTTTATTCCGCTACGAAAACGGTAAAAATAGCAAATTGTGCCCATCATTAAAATAAATGGAGAGAAAAAATCATTTGACGATGAAGTTTAAGACTTTCAAATTAAATATATATAATGTGTAAATTAAAAATTGTATTCTTCCAGATGTTATTCGAATCTAAATATATACTGCTGTTTGTAGAAAATGCAACACCATGAAAGAATCATCAGAATCAAATGAAATTTAATGCAGAAACGACTTGTACTGATACAAATAAATGATGAAATTTTCAAAACAAAAGAAACAAATTAAGCGTCCGAAATCAGTATTTGGTGCAGCCACCATGCGCTGCAATAAGTGCTGCTATACGACGTGGCATGGAGTCAAACAGATGTTGAATATCTGCTTGAGGAAGAGAATTCCATATCGCTTGTATGCGCAACCAAAGTTCGTCTTTGGAAACTGCAGGACGCGGATCACGAGCGAGACGCCGACCAACCATATCCCACACGTGCTCAATAGGCGACGTATCCGGTGAATAAGCAGGTCAAGGAAGAAGTTGCATGCGTTGTGCTGAACAGAAGTCTCGAACAGTCCGCGCAACATGTGGGCGTGCATAATCCTGCTGAAAGATAGCTCCAGGGATGCCTTGAAGGAAAGGAACGACTTCGGGCTGTAGCACTTCACGGACGTACCTGTTGCTATTGAGATTACCCTCAATTCGTATCAAATTGGATCGTCCATGATACGAAATCGCACCCCAGACCATAACTCCGGGTGTTCGCCCACTATGTCGTTCAATAATACACTCAGGAAGGCAGCGTTGACCGGCATAACGTCTAACACGAACACGGCCATCATGGGTCCACAAATTGAAGCGTGATTCATCTGAAAAGACAACTTGGTGCCAATCAGCTCGCCTGTCTCTGTGCTCAAGAGCCCACTGCCGACGCAGCCGTCGATGATTCGCCGTGAGGGGAATCCTGTATAAAGGCACCCTTGCACGCAATCCACGGCGCAGCAGACGACGACGAATTGACGAAGCCGACAATTGTACACCTGTAGCAGTAGACCAACGTGCTGCCAGCTGCCTGGAGGAAGCTGTGCGATCATTCACCGCCATGCGGAGCAGGTGTCGATCATCGCGCTCTGACGTCACCTTCTGTCGTCCAGTGCCTGTTTT
>BMAW01025178.1:20968-39474 GCA_019974015.1 Nephila pilipes
CAGCATCAATTCAGAGGGCGCTGCGCGCGCCGCGCACGCGCGATGGCTCTGAAATTTTATTAATTTGCATAATATCCTATAATTGACATTTGCTGCGAATTTCATTTGATTCTGATGATTCCTTCAGGGTGTTGCATTATCTACAAACAGCAGTTTATAAATTACTAAAATATATTAATTTTATTTTCATGGTTCCTTAAGGAAGCATCAGCAAAATAATTAACTGTATTAAATGAATAATTTATGCAGTTTATTTAAATATATTGCATTGATTTTATTCATTAGATCACCTTTGTTTTAGTTAAATTAAACCTTTAATGAAATTACTTTAATTTATTAGAATTCAGTAACTATAGTTTTCTTACCTTTCTATGTGTTTTTATTCGAACACTTCATATTTCCCTTTGACTCATTATAACTTGAAGCATTTTTCGCATAACAACTTGATAAACGTTACATTTTTACTCAAAAAAAATTGAAGTTATTTATAGAATGATTGAAAAGTAAGTGTATTAATGCATAGCAATGTTTTCTTTCCAAAATCTCAATAGAGAAAATATTTCTGAAATTTTTTTTACTTGCTTTAATTTATGCAATGAAATGCACCTTAAGGACCGGAAATTTAAAATAAATTTAATAATCACAATAGATGTGATATGTGTAGATAAGAAAACAAAAGCAAAGCATTCATTTAAAAGAATTTGATGTATTTTAATGAAAATATAAGAGAGAATATTTTCTTTTTCTTGAGTTTAGCAGAAGTAACAATATGCTAAGCGATACGCTAATCCATCGGCAAAAAAAAAAGTTAATTTTCGCAAAAAGCTCTTAGACTTGGAGACTGGGTGCCTTTATTGAACACTTATGTAATGTCCGGGGAAATTTTTTTTGTAATTGTTAGAAAATATCCCTCTTTAATTTATAAATATTTTGAATGCATGGAATATTCCTACTCTGCATATATTGCCTTCACGTATAAAAAACATGTCAGAATCTTACTGCATTTAAAGAAGTAGGAATGCTTGAAATATATGCGACAACTTTTATTTGCACAAATGTAAATCGTTTGCCTACTCATATTTAAGTAGATATTATTATTGCAGAATCTGTTATGAAGTAGTTTAAAAATTTATGTTATAGAATAAAACCTATAAATTACCAAAAAAATCACACTAAACTTACTTTTAATAATTGAAATGAACATTCTACTCGAACTTTAAATTATTTTCTGAACTGTTTTAAAAACAAGCTGCCAAAAACATTTTTATTTCAAAAGACAAATTTTGACAAATTCCACAGACGATAATGTGTTAGATGAAAATAAAAATTCCAAGCTGCAACTTATTCATTACAAAATATTTAAGTTCCGCTTTGCCACTCATGTCAATATATTTTATACTTCCATTTTGCCATCAAATAAAAATTTCTTTTTTCCGTTTTGCCACTCATAGCAAACAATTCTTTAGTTCCGCTTTGCCACTCATATCGATATTTTTATATTTCCGTTTTGCCATCATAGTGAAAATTTCTTTTTTCCGTTTTGCCACTCATGTTGATATATTTTATACTTCCGTTTTTCCATCATAATATAAATTTCCTTATTCCGTTTTTCCACTTATGGCATAAAATTTTTTAGTTCCGGTTTTCATCATTAGAAAAAATTCCTTTCATCTTAATTTTTAACTTAATTATTTCATTCATGATTGTTTACGAAAACATCTTTTTAGATTTAAAATTGCTCCTTCACCGGCTTGCATTCAGTGCAGCTCTGGTGAGGATATGGACTACAACTCATCTGCTCCACTGCCCTGCGCTTCGAAAGTCTTTCTTTCTGAACCTTACTGGGAGGCTAGTGACATGCTGGATTAATGAACTTTGTTGCAACATTTCTTGTTCTTATTTTGTGTTTTGTTCCCTTGTAATTGTAATTATTTTTTCTTTCTTTTTTTGCTGTAACTGTTTATAATCTATCATTAGAAATAAAAGAAAATCATTAATTCTGTTTGGTCTTCATCAGGATAAATTTATTTCATCTGTTTTGAATCAAAACAAATAATTTATTTTTTTATTTTTCTAGTTGCATTCATGGTATTATAATTTATTCCTTATCATGCTCATAACTGTTGTTCAGAAGAGAAAGTTAAAAATAAATAAATAAAAGTTTTGTTTGCTTCATTATATTTGTACAGAAAAATAAATTGAAATATGTTATTTAAAAGAAATATTTATATCCGCAAAAAATTATTAGATATGAAAGAAAGATTGATTGACGACGAAAGGTGATGACGCGTTAAAATTAATCATAACAAATAATAATTAAGTTAAAAATCGTATTTTGCAGATGGTACTAGAATCTAAATATATAAATAAACAGGATAAGTTTTGTATTCTTGTAGATTCTTAGGCAAGCAATATCAAAATAATTTCGCCAACCAAAATGAATAATTTATGCATTTTAAACCAATGTATTAATTTGATTTTTAATATGAGATCCTATTTATTTTCATTGAATTAAAATTTTGGTGAAAGTATTTCAATTTCAATCGAATTCAATAATTATAGCTTATGAATTTCACTGCTTGTTTTTATTTAGACATATAAAATTTTCCTTAGACTGCATTATTACTTCAAGCATTCGTCTCTAGATTCATCGCCGAATTACAAATTTGGTTTTTAAAAATTGATTTTTTAAAATGAAGTTCTAATTTAATTTTTACACTTTTAAGGAATTCCAACTTTCCTAATTTTCCAGAACTGAATATTAACGTAACTAGTATTTATAAAATTATGAACTAGTATTTATAAAATTACTAGAAAGTTAGAAAGGCAACCGATCTTGGTTTTTTTTTCCAAATATATTCTGGATTTTATGTTGGCTAAAACGAAATTAAAAGAATTTCTTTGCTGTTGTTTTTATAAAATGACGAGTCTTTAAGCTTATTGGCTCTCTATTCAATTTATTTTCTTTAGCTCAATATATGATTTATCCTTGATTAATATTTAAACAGATTGTTATTAATTATTCTTATATTAAAGAATTATTTGAATTACTTTTGCTTTCAATCTACTTCGTTCTATTAAAAAAATTTATTTGTTCATATTTAATTTAAATGTAGGAATTTAAAGATTTCTTCATTGAAAAATTCCAATATAAAAGTAAAATGTCTGAATAATTAACGTTATTTTAAATTATTGGTTTATTAGAATAGAACCGGAACTTTTTTTTGTTTTTGAAAACAGTTTATTCAGTAAATATAAAAGCAATATGAACAGAGTAAGAAAACCTCTTGGAAAGAAATTTTTTTTAAAAAAAAAAAATCTTAAAAGCTAAAAACAAAAAGGTTGTAAAAGAATTTCATGGGTTTTGAACAAAGAATTGGGATCGTTTATTAACATCGCAATTAGAAGCAAAGCGAAGCCTATTGGCGATGGATCTCGTAATTTTGAATCTCTGTCAAGTGACGAGAACAGCACCTGAGCTGACTCCTTCTTCTATCATGGCAACGATAAGACTTGGGACCTCCACCATATTTAATGTGCATCAGACCTGCTATACGGCGGGTCTTTCAGCGGTGTCAGAACTCCATGACCACTAGACCACCGCGTTCATTCAAAGCAATTTAGATTTATTTCGTTATCAAAAGAAAAAAAGTATACCATATTTAAATGCTAACAGGAAGTATGAAAGCTCTCTTAAGTGAAAAAAAGAAATAATTTTTAGTGATTATTACAATTTTAATTTAAATCATCTCCTTCAGTACGTAAATGACGATTAATATATTTTTTAAGCCCAGCAGCGAGTTTCGAAACAACATTTTCGTTCAAATTGATCAAACTATATTTGTTTAAAGTATTTACAATGTTCTTTTTCAAGAATTGATTTTAAAATGTGTTATTACGATTCAATATGGTACTAAGCATACCCTCTTTTATTTTAATCATATGTTTATATTGTATTCTTTTTTATAAGTCTTTGTCATTACATATTAATGAAAAGGACTGTAATTAAAATAATCCGTTATTAATTTTTTTTTGTTTCGATTTTGTGAATAATTCATATCTACAAAAGTAGTTTAAATTGTTTCTAAAAATAAGCTGGCATTTTTATCGTTATTTAAGGGGGGAGGGAAAGAGAATGACAAAATATTTTATATTTCAAAATTTATACAGAGAAAAATTATTTAAATGAATTCTAAAAATTATCTGTTTATTTTTATTTTCTTTCATACAATTTTATCAAAATTATTTATTAACTTTTTTTTCACATCTGGTCTGAAAAAAAAAAGAAATATTAATATTTATGTAATATATTAAATATTAAGGTTTAATTCTGAAAAAGGTTTTATTACAGAAGAAAAAAATAAATTTACGTTTTACGTTTCACTAGCAGCAAACAAAAAAAAATAATATGTAAGCAATTGATTCTGTTTCCGTCAAAAAAAAAGTAATTTCATATGCAGAATTGCTCTTCTACACAACAGAAAGATTGTAAATTGTTGTGCATACCATTTTACGTTTGCAGTTCAGTCCAAGATTAAAAAATGTCATTATTAATCATAACAACATGAAACGATATACCTAATATCGTTCTTCCGAAGCTTTTTGAACTTTAACCTCCGGCTGGTAATTAAATTTAAAAGTGAATTTTGTAACAATGTATTATTTAGTAATTTTATTAATTAGTTATTTTATCTGTTTTACTATTAATCCAGACCTTTCATTTATTAACAATCTTAAAACCACTTTAATAGTAAATAAATAGTAAAAATTTTCTGCTTTTCTTTTCAAATTATTGATCGGATAATATAACAAAAAATGTGATCTTTGACTTCAAAAGCAAGGAATAAATGAAAGGACATTCTGAAAATCTTAAGCTTTTCTTATTTGAGAGTTTAATCTTTGAAGTTTAAATTTTATTTCTAAGACTTTTTTAGATATTTTACTATTAAATTTAAATATATTTACTGTAAATTTGAAACTGAAGTTCAAAGCAATTCGTATAGTTAAATGAATTTCAATGCTTCTTATAGTATTACATTTTAAAATAAATTTATACCTACTTTATTATTTATTGAAGTAAAAAGTTATATTTTTATAAAACATAACAATGCCTTATATTAGGCTAACCATTTGCCCGAGATTAGCTGGTTCTTTAATGTTGTACGGGTTTTGAAAATGTTATGTCTGGCGAGAATTTTTTGTTGTTGTTGTAGTTTTATACCTATATGTTTAACATTACGTTTTTAAACATTCTCGATATGTTTGTTATGTCTTTGCCTGGGACATCTGGTTCTATCCAGAGAGTTTTTTCAACTATGGGGAACATAAGCTCCTCAGAAAAGGGGAAACTTTCAGTATCAACAGTTAAACATCTGCTAAATATTAAAATTGATTCAAAGTTTTCTTGTCTTGAATTTTGTGATATAATTAAATTAAACAAACCAGTTTTGAAAAAAAGTAATGTGTAGTGAAAAATACAACTGAATAAATAAAGTTTAATGTTTCAGTAAACTGTTAAGATTTTTTAAGTAATTTCAAAAATATGTCCCGGATTGGGCCTCAAAAAATATGGTAAGCCTACTTAATTAGTTTCACAATAATTAATGGTCGCCTCTGCTAACACATTGAAAACATTCCGGAATAAAAGTACGCAGAATAATTTTTGGAGTCTTTTTAGTATCCTGCATGTATGGGATCCGCAGTCATCAAGGACCCAGATATTACCTCAATACTAAATAAAATATTGAATAACCGATGGATTAGAAATTGAAAATTGGGCTGAAGATTTTATTTCTACCGAAAAAGCGTCAAGCTTCTAGCCGCTGAATGGTTTGAATCAAAAGATTTGAGTATGAATTATGTTTATATATTTTTCATAGAGAAAACAAAACAAAAAATAATAATTTGACAACAAATAGTGGATGAGTCGATGGCTATTTTAATTGTATGTACTGAAATTTTCGTGCAGTATTACATATTATTTTAAAAAAACTCTAGTGAAAAGCAATACTTTTTTTAAAAAAACGGTGCACATTCATAATTTTTTTTTTTTTTGACTTCGCATTTGAAATTATTTTTTTAATGTTTGTATATGTAAGCTATGAACGAAAGATTATTGGTTAAACTCGTTGAATTTTATTAGCCACCCAAGGGACTATTATTTTAGGTTTCGGAGTACCAGATCACTTTTCAATTTTTTATCGTTTGCTTGAATTTTAATTACATTTAGCTTAAATATATTCAGTTTAATAATTTATCTCTTGCTTTAATTTTAATACCGAAAAAGTTTATTATTGCCCGTTTCACGATATTTCATCGTTTTCTTTAATTCTTATATTTAATTGAGTAAAATAAAAGCGCACCTTGGATGGTTAAATCTGTTTTCAAAACTTTGCACAGAACTTTTTTTTTTTTCATTTCTTTTGTGTATGTGTGTTGTGTTTGAGATAAAATTAGAAAAAACTCTCACACCCCTCAAAAGGGAGAGTCGTGAACTAAAATAAGATTGTAAAAAATGAAAGATTCAAAAAAAAATAATCTTCGACCTACTTTTCAGAAGCTTGCGAATTTTTAGTGGGAAAACAGGAAACGATAAAATAAGATTGTGGAACACCACCATTTTCAGATTTAAATTATTTAACAATTGTAATAATGAAGACACATTACACTGTTAAAATGTATGATAATAATTTACAACGCATTTTCAACGATTTTGCGAATTAATTATAATTTACAATGTCCTACAAAACTTTTATCACACTTATATCTATTGTTATCATATAGTAAAAAGTGGTAAAAATAATAAGCGTTGCCAATGAATGTATCATTAAAAATATTTGTTTTACAGAAAACGATATCGTTTGGCTCTTATTCTGCGATCATATTTTGAATTAAATAGTACCAAAGATATAAAAATTTCACAAAACACTGTTGCATGATTACGATTTTCAAAGAAATTATCTATTACTCGGTATTGCTGATAATACACATACCATTCTAACTGGAAATCAAGCTCCAATTTTGGATTCATGTATTAAGTGAAAAATATATTTCCATTCATGCTCCTATATACAATCCTGGTTACATTATTTGATAAAAATTTTAAGCTTCATAAAATCATTATGCTGTTCGAAGTACACCAGTGAATTTTTTATTCAGTTATTTACAAAATGAATATTTCAAAGAAAAATAGAAAAGGGAATAAAAAATGAAGCAACGAATTAAAATATATTTTAATAAAATTAATTAATGACACAGCTACATGCATTACAATAAATCTGTTACAATAAAACGCTTCTATGCTGGATTCTTATCACGGAACAAAAAGTAAATAACTTTGAAGAAAATTACGAGTTCTACGAATTCTGAAAGAAACGCGAAGCATATGTGTACCTACGTACTTCACACTTTGCGTAATATAATTTTTATACCTTAAATTTTAAGAGCAAAAGGGAGCGTTTAGTCAAATTGAATTTATTCAATAATTATTTTTAACAATTTATTTTATAATTTAACGTTTAATAAATTTATCATCTAAAATAAATGCGTGTAAATTTTTTTAGCTCAATTAAGCATTGTTAAGTAAACGAATATTGACTTGCAAAAGAAATAAAAATATTCAAAATACATTGAAAATTGACGACACATTTTCAAACAAACATACAATGTGAGTGGGGTACGTTGCATATATCGATTTGTAACATTTTTTTTTTATTGTTGCGAAGGATTTGGCATCTTGGCGAGAAACTTGGCGTAAAATTTAATTCTTTAAATAATTAGTTTTAATCAATTAATTTTTATTAATTATAATTAAATCATCGTGTTGTCATCCAAAACAATCGTGTATAGAAAATTTCATTTCAATTGAGCACTTCAAAATGTGAGAAAAAAACCTTTTACGTTTTTTTTTACCTAAACAAAGTTACAATGTGAGTTAAAGAGAAACCATTAAAAAAACTTTTAGTGAAACGTTAATCAAAATTCTACAAAAGACGTGCAAATTTGTGACCAGTGTACTAAACATCGAAATTAGTTAAGGCTCCCGTCTACCCGCCATTTTGATTTCGTGGACGCAATGTTAATCCTTTGTACTTTCGATTTTAACTCTCACATCTTTATTATTTGATCCATTTGAATGAAATAAACGGCATCTGAAAGAGCAAAAAGTAATGAATGCTTCTGCGGAATTATTTGTTTTCCTCCGTTTTTTATAAATATTTTTAAGTACCGGAAAAACTCGCAAACGAATCATTAAAATAGGATAAAAATATTTTTAAAATTCGGAGGAAAAAATTAATTCCGTAGAAGCATTCATTATTTTTTGCTCTTTCAGATGCTGTTTATTGCACTCAAATAGATCAAATAATAAAGATGTGAGAATGAAAGTCAGAACTCCAAAGGATTAACGTTAAGCTAACGAAATCAAAACGACGGGAGCCGTAAGCAATGTTCTGATTAATCTCATGATTAAAATCAAGGTTATATGGATAATATTCTCACAATCAAAAACTATTCTATAAATGCATGATTTTTTTTCTTCTTAATGCTGACGAAGTTTTTCTGTTGATTTGAACCGCAAACCAAAAGGCTGTTTAACTAATGGTGCCAATAAATGACTGTAAGATTTACCCGTATATTCATTGCAAAAACTACACAATATTTACAAATTCCATCTTCAATTAGGAATAAGTGTGCCATTAGTATTCTCCCAATATAAATTATAAAGTAACTCCCTCATCACTTTTTCGTTACCAAATGAAGAGGTTGGAAACACATACAAGCATTCGTATGAGGCAATTGGCATCCAAAATTTTCCAAAACGATACATTTTACTTCTTCAGTTAGCTTACGATTGACGTAACTTGATATGTCATATTTTGAATGGATTTCTTTAACTCACATTATAACTTTGTCTGGGTCAAAACTTTAGAAGCTTTTTTCTCACATTTTAAAGTGCTCGATTGAGCTGAAATTTTCTATGCACGATTATTTGGGACGACAATATGATAATTTAATTATAATTAATAAAAATTAATTGATTAAAACTAATTATTTAAAGAACTAAATTTTGCGCCAATTCACCAAATCTGTCGCACCAATAAAAAAATGTTACAAATGGGAAAATGCAACATAGCCCTCTCTCATTGTGTATTAGGCTTCAAAATGTGTCATCAATTTTTAATGCATTTGGAATTCTTTTACTTCTTTTGTAAGTCAATATTCATTCACTTTACAATACTTAATTGAGCTAAAAAAAATTTACTCATTTATTTTAAATGATAAATTTAATAGACGTCAAATAATAAAATAAATTATTAAAACTAATTATTGAATGAATTCAATTTGAATCAACGTTCCCTTTTGCTCTTACAATTTAAGGTGTAAAAAATTATGTTACGCGAAGTGGGAAGTTTAAAAGAAAACCCAAGTTTGAAAAACTTGTTTTTACCGGAGTTTTTATTCAAATTGCAGAGTTGTTTTTATATCCATTTGGGTAATTTCTCTTGAGCTTTACGATTCAGATAAAAGATTTTTAACCGAGAGTTGGATTTTTTTTTATCAGAGTTAAAATAATTTAAAATCGATTGATGTTTCCTCTGATTCATTGTCGAATCAAAATTAAGAAAAAAAAAATTCAAGCAAATTTAAAGTTATAAAATTATAAACTTAACAATTTGAGCAAAAGAAAATAAATTAACCCATATTTCCTGGCTACTGTTCGTTCACAAAAGTCGAGACTATGTCTCGTACACTATTTAACTCTACAAAGGGACCTGTTTTATGCGCTCATAAATGTCTGGGAAAATAAACAACGTCTTCTGAAGATCTTTCCCACGAAACAGTTGGGGGAGGGAGCATCTTCTATTGAGATGCTTCCCCCCCCCATCACCTCTCATCTCTTCGTCTACAAGTACAGACCCAGAGGCGCGTTTCAGAGACAGCAGAAAACTTTTTTTATTCTGGTATCAGAAACTAGCTAAGATGAAATCACTTACAAATCGTGTGAAAATTATTTCAATCTCTATCCCCCGTAAAACTGAATTCCGCTCCGATCAACCATTCCAATACACAAATCACACCATTGGCCCTCCGTTCATTCCTTCTTACCACCCCACCCACGTCGCTATCAGATCTGGCGACCGAACTCCTCTGATCCCGGACGAATTTTTTAGTTGCTTCTTTTTGCTTTCTCCATTCTCCTATCCTTAAACTTCCTCCTCACATCACTTTCATTTTATTATTTTTTACTTTTTATTATTTTACATAAAAAATACAAAAAAAAAAAAAAAAAAAAAACTTTATATTATTAAAAAATAAAACAATTCCTACGACTGGAACTTTTTCCGGTTGAGGGAAAAAAAAAGGAATAAAAACCTTTTTTCTCCTTTTATTTTTTTATTCTCCCTTCCAACTCCATCGCACTATCTCATCCTAGGCGCTTCGGCACCTTTATTAAACTGCTTGTTCTTTTCGCATTTAATGATCTTTTTTTAAAAAAAAAGATCACAGATAAAACATGAGTAAAACGCCTGCCCAGGCTAGCACTCAATTACCTCATCCGAATGCTGCTGCTGAAATCCTTTTTTCTCCCCACGTAGAGAAAAAAAAAAAAATATTAGCATGACAAGAAAAGTGAATTTTTTAACATCTTAATAATAGAACAAAAGAATTATATAGAAATATTTTAATTTCTGGAAAAAAAAATCTTGGGGAGTGCCTTTGGCCCTTTGCAAAACAACCCTCTAGTACGACATTGAGACAAAGAAGTAAAGTATATACTAAATTTGCCCGTGCGTTAAATTGCTTACTTCAAACTTCATAGTAATAATAAAAACTTTTACTGTGAGCTCCGTAACATACAGCTGGTAAAATTTCTATTGACAGGATGGCATGATGAAACAACCGTTTTTTTTATCACTCCTTTCATATTCTTATTTAAAATTTCTCCCATACACAAGCTCCATTTTATTGCTTTTTACTACATTTACATTTATTGTAAATTTACTTACATTTTATTACTTTACAATAGGCTCTTCAAGGTCACTGATTCCCCCCTCCTGCCGCCTGTAATTAAGGCACAACAGTTGAGAATGGATTAAACATTCTCCCACATTAGTTTACATTTTCAAAGATCTTCTAATGAAAATCTGCATCGTTAAAATGTTTGTTTAAGATCTTTAAAACATTTTATAAATATTGTTAACATATAATTAAAAACATTTAATTTTCTTATACCTTTATAATAACGGAACTAAACTACTCATTAAAACTTTTTAAAATGAAAAAAAAATTGTATACGCGTAGGTATTATATTAATATTTTATAAGGATATGTTTTAATAATTTATATTTTTTTATTGTTAAGAAATTATCATTTTGATAAAAAGAAACGTATTATTAAGAGATATTTAAAACAGACTTTACATTTAACATAAAGCGCTTCCAAATGCAAAGAAATTCACATCTCAACTGAAGTGTTGAAAATAAATGTTGAGGTAGATACTATTTTTGGCGCTGCCATGGTAACCGACGGAGGAGAAACGAAAATGAGGAACCTTGACTCGCTTCTAAAGTAACAGGCTATAGTTCACATCTCTTCTCTACCTCTCTTCTTGTTCGCCATTCCTGCCCTAGAGTATCTCTTCCTACGATACTCTAGGGCAGGGATGGCGAACCAATGGTGGCACGCGACGCAATATTTTGGACACGCCATCGATCGATCACAAAATTCACTATGAAGCCTATAACGAACGAACGCGAGTGATCCAACGGAGTGTTCGGGCAGGAAGCGCGCTCGTTTGTTATTGTAGTTACATCGTGGACTACAATTGCTAATGGTCATCGTTTGTTTCTGCAAAGCATAATAGTCAATTTCGTTGACTCAACTATACTTGAAAGTTTATTTGTGTTATATTTACGATTTTTAACTATTATTTAACATAGCTATTTCAGCAAAAAACAAGAAGTGCAGGATAATAAGTGTATCAGAGAATTTCAAACTTGGTAGACTGAGCAATATGGCATGATTAGTAAAGGCGACAAAGCGAGTGGTGTTTTATGTTCTGGAACATTGATATGTAGATCATTGTCTATAAAACGACATTTTGAAACAAATCACAAATTCGTTAGTCAAAAAAGCGAACCAAAGCAAAAGGAATTAATCGCAAGTGCAGTGAAAGACAGAAATAAAGAGTCGACGTCTATAATTAAATATGTTAGCAAAAACTGTTATACGAGCGCGGCAAGTTACTCGGCTGCGAATGTCATTGCTTGGCAAAGTAAACCTTTTCAAGAGGAAGAGTTTTTGAAGGAATCCTGGTTAGCATGCGCGCCCTCACTTTTTGATGATTTCGATAATAAAGATAAGATAATTCAGCACATCAAAGATATACTTCTCTATCTAGAAACATAATAAAAGAAGGAATCTTAAAACTGCCGGAAATCTAGGAGATTAACAAAAAATTGACATTAACTGAGCTTCTTTTATATCGCTATGTCTTGACGAAATCACTGACGTCACTAAATCTGCACGTTTAGCTGTTTTTACTCGATTCTGCGTAGGAAACGTCATTAAGGAAGAATTGATTGCGATAATATCGTTGCTAACAACTACAAAGGGCACAGATATAAGTATGGTGGGCAAAAAAAAAAAAAAAAAAATGGTTTCATAAGTTTATTTCAAACAGGCGTTGGACATTCGATACTTGAATTCTCCTGCATCATTCACCAACAAGCCTTGTGTTCTAAGAGTGGTTTAACATCCCTTGATAATGTAATGGAGGTAGTCACAAAAATAGTCCATCTCTCATTTCGTCGCAGGCTTTAAATAAGCGAAAGTTTGATGTTTTGTTAAATGAAGTCACCTCGCTGTATAATGGCTTACTGATGTGTAATAATGTTCGCTGGTAGAGCTTTGGGAACGTACTTCAAAGATTTGTTGATTGCTTGGAAGAAATCAGACTGTTTCTGCAAAATGTGGGGGAAAATGAACTATGTTATACCCACAGTTGTTGGATGATATGTGGCTTTCAAAATTTAAGTTTTTTACAGACATATACCACCGTTTCAATGAAGTGAACGTGAAGCTTCAAGGCACAAATAAAAATTATCGTCATGATAGATCTCATTCGCGCTTTTGACGCTAAACTGCATGTTTTCACACACACACATAGGAACGATATTATTACAAGAAACTACAAGTATTTTCCAAACTTGAAAAAAATATATCAACGATTTAAATATACATGAAAAACCAGGCGAAGAAACAGTCACTGAAGAATTTATTTCTGTAATTGATTCTTCAATCAATGAATTTTCAGCGAGATTTTCTCCGTTCAAAGAATTATAAGAAACATTCAAGTTTATTATGTATCCTGATGTGACTACATTTGATAAACTGAACTTGTCCCAATTCGATTGGCTGGAAATTGAAGAATTTGAAATGCAGCTGATTGATTTCAAGTCTAGTTCAATATGGATTCAAAAATTTATTGAAGCAAGGAAAGAGTTGGAATTAATTGAAACAGAAAAATTGACAAGCAATATAAGTAAAAATGCCAATAACAAAATTTTGGAAACATGGAATTCGTTTCCAGACACATTTAACTGTTTGAAGAATCTGGCTCGTGCTATTTTAACCGTATTTTCGTCTACCTATGGCTACGAGTCATTATTTTCAGAAATGAATAACATTAAAGACTCTCTTAGGAACCGTTTGACAGATGACTCCAGTTCAGCATGCATTCTGTTAAAAGTAACATCTTACAGCACTAATATAAGTTATTTGTCTTCTAATCTGCAACAATAGAAGTCACACTAATGTTACTTTAATTTGAATTACGCGTATAACTGAGACATTACAACTTGTATTTTCTTTTTGTACTAAATAATGAGTTTTGAGTTGGTAGTATTTAGTATATTAACACATCAATCAATAACTCCCGAGACTAACATTGAAAACAACATTTTTTTTGCAAAATTTTTTTTTATTCATCAACATAACACCTTTTGTTAATCACCTTTTAGGGTGATACAATCGTTCCAATGCTTTTTTTTTCTTCCCCCTCCCCCAATTTTTTTTTTTCGCAAGAAATCTTTTTTGTTGCGAGTAAATAGCGATAAACAGCTTTCTGAATCATCGACTCGTTGCTGTTTTTGTTCCATCGAAAGCAATCGCGGCACCCACTTGGAAAAAACATTTTTCATGCTCAATTTTTCATGAAGGATAGTAAATACACTTCCATATGATATCTGTGTCATCTCAGCAATCTCACGGAGCTTCACTTTACGATCTTTCATTATAATTTTTGTCACTTCACTCACATTTTCCGGTGTAACGGCTTCCACAGGTCTACCCGAGCGTTCCGCGTCCTTTGTGTCGGTACGACCACGTTTAAACTCGGAAAACCACCGACAAATCGTTGCTTTTGATGGACAAGAGTCCGGGTAACATTTTTCAATCCATTGTTTCGCTTGCACGGTGTTTTTACCCATTAAAAAACAATGTTTTATCAGAACACGAAACTCGGTTTTTTCCATTTTTTAAACAAACTACAAAACGACTTTACTCCAACCTCGATAACTCAGCTGTTTCTGGTCCGATCGACTTAAAATTTTGACACGTTTCAAGCAAAGGTTAGTACTCTAGAAAGACCTGGTTACTGGTTTACTACGAGCGCCATCTCTGGGTTAGTCTCGGGAGTTATTGATTGATGTGGTATTTTCCTAATAATCACGAAATCAAAATTATTTGATGGCACATCAATGACCTGATTAAACATTTTTTTAGAAAAAATATCACGTTGATACATAAGGGTTCGCCACCCCTGCTCTAATGATTATGGTCGCGGGTTCGGGGCTGGTGATGGTATTATCGAATCGTGGGTTCGAGCAGGGAAGTCTTAAGACTTCTTGAGGTCCTGGGTCTACAAGAAAAAATTGGCCCCACCTGCAACCCTTTAATCAAATTTGATGTATATACATGAACAGTTCAATAAAAGCAATCCTTAGTAAAATGAGGTTTTATGTGAGTAATCGTTTTCTACATTTTAAATTAGCAAAATCATTAATTAGGTCTTCAAAATCAATTGTTAATAATATGTCATTTTCAATACTCATCACGCTTAAATTATTCAAACGTGATAAAGGTAACGACACCTGAAATTGTACATTCATTGTCCCATTTCCATTGTTTTTTTGCCTTTGATTTGGGAATAAAATATAAATTTTGTATCTTTTAATTCAAATATTTGACATGCATACTATTTATTCTTTTATTGGTACATTCTGTGTTTGATAAGCTTCTATCGTGAGTATTTGATGCATACATGTAATGTTAATGATACTGTAACGTGATTACCTGTACAAACTAAAATTATCATTACCTCAAATTTTTGTAAGCCTTTGTTATAGATCAGAAGTCTTCGACCTGGGTTCCGCGGAACCTAGGGCACCTTGGAACTTTGACAGATGTTCCGTAAGTGATCATTATTTTCTAAATCAAAGAGCCAAAATTTTAGTAAAATTTTAATTTTTATACAAGTTTGAATTCTTAAATGCAGTTTGCTTGTAAAAAATAAGTATGAATAAATATTTTTTGGATAAAACAAAATCTTAAATTTTATAAAAGTCATGTGCTTCAAATACATTAATCGAGACACATTAGGTCACATATTAGTCTTGCAGATTTCATCAATTATTCTAGATGTTAAAATACTTTGAAATAAAAAACAATCACAACCAAGTCATTAAAATTTTTCTTTTTTATGAATTTGTTTTAATTTAAAATATTATTGCTTTTATTTATTAACTCGCTTCGCTGGGCAGACGATAATATTATATTTTGGAACCTATACGTAAAATATCAAGAAATTTTTCAATTTTTAAATTATAATTATAATCTGAATTTAAAAATTTTAGAAATTGATTGTCTTTAATAATGGTTATCCACGACTTTCAAACATATGAGAAAAGTATTTAAGTGTTAATAGTTTATCAATGAAAATGTAATTTAGTCCGTAAATCTGTCGTTGAACAGAATTCCGCATCACCGATGACGTACTCTGTAGTGCAATGTGTTCCTATTATTCTACATTCCAGTAGGCCAAAACTATGTAAAAATTGCCAACATAAGAATAAAAATACATTTATATATATATATTTTTTATTTTTTAAACCTGTTGAATAAATTTTTTTTGTGTATTACATTTCTATTGTCTTTATTTTGAATGCATGGCAATTTTTGAGAGTGACAACTACATTTTTATTTTTTATTATATCAATTTATTTATCTTAATTATTACATTCATTATTATTTTATATTATTCTAATTTTAGAAATAGTTAAATATTAGAAAAATACGAAATAATATGCCTACATTTCCAAAACTTCTCTGTAAACAACATTCTTCGTTCGTTTTTCTGGTTGAAGGTTGGTTAGTTTTCACGTGAACTAACTCTTGAACATGCCATATAAAATTGACCATGTGAAAAACTGTCATTTGTAAATCTACACCAGCTAATTTTAAACTCAGCCTTTGTGCTTCATTGATAGTCAACGCAAAGCAAACTCTAACTGGAAACTGCATACGCTTAAATTCAAAATGATAATCTGATGGAATTAATGGTATTCTTGGAATGAATATATTTTCACCCTCATACTTTCCTGTAAAAATAGTCGCTTCTATAACGTTTTTTTTTAGAGTTTTCACTTTGAGTCTGGTGCCGTTACATAATTTAGGAGGTTTTAAATTACGCAACAACATTATTGGTGTTCCAATCTTTAGGTCGCCTAGTGGGCAAGGTTTCGGATTCGTGGCCGGCGGTTTTCGTTCAGTCGCGGGTTCGATCCTTGGCAGCCAAAGACCCACCGTGTAGCCGAGGCTGATGCACGTTAAATCTATCGGGACCCAAAATCCTCCCGTTGGTGTGGTGTGGATGTTAGGAGAGGGGGGTGCCAGCTCAGTTGTCGTCCTCGTCACTTGACCATGGTTCAAAATAATTACAGAAAGAAAATGTTCTGAAAGCTGATCCTTATGGTTAAGAAGACTATTCAAAGGTTCAGGGTAGGATCTAATAGCAGGAATCTGGACTTAATCACCGCTGCAGCACATTCCTGGAGGTTCATCTAACAATTTTAAAGCGTGGCACCACAAACAGGACAAACTTTTTCCGATACTGGCGATTTTATCATTTGAATAGTCAATATCTATTACATATATATATTTAAAACCAAAGCTTTAGAAGTCCAAGGCACTAATTTAACTTTTGATCTTTTTTCATTGCATTTAATTACAGTTGCCTGATTCGCAGGGGGGTTATTAGAAAAGTATTTTCGTACTGCTGCTCTATGTACTTCAGGATGGCTTTTAGTATATTTTGAAGCAGCTTCTCTATGTATTTCAAGATGGCTTTGAGTATACTTTCAGCAGCGTGTCTTACTTGTTCATATCTAATTGAATTTGTGAATATTTTTCCTCTTTTTTTTTACCTTTATTTAGTTGAAGAGATATTACATCATTAATAATCGATTCACTTGAACTTGATAAATTAACGTTAGATATTGATTGAGTCTTTAAAACTAACACAGACACATTTCCTTGAGGCTGAAACACTGAAGATGACACATTTTCTTCATTTTGTTTCACATTATCATAACCAGGATTAACTTTACTTCTATTTGTTAATTCAACTATTTAAATATAAACATCAAAATGACCACTATAACAGTTTCCCGTAAAACGTAATCTTTTTTTCCCCTGAATTGTTCCCCCAACAGAAGCTATAAGGCAGCCACCTTGATACACTTCGAACTGATAGGGAAATAGCTCTGCCGCCGCCATAATTTCGCAAATAGATCCATACGTGTTTGGTTCACACCTTTCGGTATTATATAAATCGTTAGTATGATAAGGAGCGCCAGATAGCATTTGAGTGTAGCATTTAAACCGATACCAGTTGTTAAACATGTGAAAAACGATAATATTTCTCATTTTATACGCCATCGATATGTCACCGAACACCAGCAAAGACAGAGATGAAAATAAACATGTTCCGTCGCCAAGAATTTTAAAAACTGTGAAATGAGTAGGTATTCCATCTATCCAAATATATTCAACATCCATTATTAAAAACTAACACTGAAAAGTAAATATAAAAAATCAATTTTTATTAACCTACAATGAAATACTTTTCAAGTTAAAAATATAATTAATTTTTTAAAATCAAATTATTTAAAAATTCAATAAAAAATATTTACAAAAAGATAAAGTATAATAAAAATTTTTAGCAAAAAGTCACCCGTATTGCGTTATCCTTTTTGCAAAGGGATAACTCTTACGTTAGCAGCATATCTAAAACTGCATTTGAATAGACAAAATAGCTCTGAAAAAATCATATCATTAAAAATAATTCTGTATTCTGAAAACGATAAAATATCCAGCCATTTAAAAACAAAAAAAACAAAAACGTTTATTTCCTAGAAACCAAAAACTAAAAATTGCCAAAATAC
>BMAW01025183.1:0-10107 GCA_019974015.1 Nephila pilipes
TTGACACTCGATTTTTCAAATTCAGAATGTGTGACGGTATTCCGGGAGCATCCAGTGAATTAAGAAATTGCATTGAAAAATTCACTACTTCTCTTTGATCCATCACGGAGTCAATAGAATTGAATGTCTCTACTTCATCTGAGTTTTTGTTGCGAATGATGTTGTTTATATTGTGTACGCAAAATGCTGTATTATAGCATGTTGTAGTTGTATTTGGAACGTATCAACAATATGTCTTCTGGCCCTAGTAGAGATTTGACAGAGATTAATCAATTGATCATTTTGCTATCCCTTGAAATAGAATTGGAGAAATTTATGGTCGTTGCTGGGAAAAGGAAGCAAACAGCCAGCTTTATGGTAAGTTTGTCCCTGTATTTTAAATATCAGCATAAAATGTTTCGCTGCAACGTTAGTGACGAAAAAAGTCACCTGAATACAGAAACTGTATCTTTCTTTTATGCATCAGAAGAAATGTGTTGAATCATCGGTAATTCCATTTAACAATCTCTTTTATCTGATTCACTTTTTCGCTCACACTGCACATTCCCGGAACTTCTTTAAATTCATTGTGGGGCAGTGGCAACAAATTTTATTAATTTTTCCGACTAAAACGAATTTGCATAATGTATTGTATTGAATACCAGGTTCCTATGCAAAAGCAGTTCAATAATATGGTGTTCGATCATTCAAAAATTGCATCAGCATGCGTCTTCGCCGTTGATTTACTTCTTGGCGTTGTTGAGAAGAATAAGCTGCTATTCTTCTTCTCGTAAGACTTGAAGTCTTCCTGCTGATCTGCCAATTCTTCTGCTCGCCTATGTGGAGCTCTGACTCTTAACACGTTCATTACCATCTAAACGTTCTTGATCAGTGCGGTTCGATCTTTTTTGAACGTTCTTAATCAGTGCGGTTGTCTCTTTTCCCATTTTTTGACAATCTGCAATTGCGCGTTGAGAATGGCAATTAATGTTCGAACGTGGGCAAGGTATTACAGAATATTAATGAATGCAACTCGTATTATGGATGACGGAAAACGAGGCAACAATTAAAAATTTAAAAACGAACGAAATGAATTGAATACACCATTCTAAATAAAAGCAATTCACATTTTTGTTTTATTTTGTAAAAACAGACAGTTAAATTATTTTAAAAACCAAAACAAATTAACTGAACACAATATTCAGTATGAAATCAATTCTCTTTTATTTTTTGAAAACAACTAATCAAATCATTTCTCAGAAAAAAATCAAATCAGTTGTAGCATTTGATTAAATATTTTGGATATAATATGCACATCAATCAGTTGGTTACAGTAACTATTTTTTCCGCACTGGCGCTTATTTTTACTATTTATATCATAATAAGAAAAATTGGACAGAAAAAGTTTCACAACAGAAAGCAAAAAAGTAAAATGATCACAGGAGCAGGTCACCGTTGACGGCTTTGAGACGGACCGCCGACAGTCAAAAAATGTATTATTTATCTAATTGTATGTTTGTTGTTAAAATCATAAGTATTTGACATATTTTAAAGCAAATGAGTGAAAATAATAATGTGAGAAAAAAGGGAAAAAATGTTATACATTTAATCATTTGTCAGATACGATTGTTTTTATTTAAATCTTCTAAAATACTAGGAAATTTCCTTTTCCTTGGGAATTTCGGGATATAATGTATGTAAAATCACTTTTATATAGAAATGCAACGTTGTGTAAAAATTTCAAAAAATCCACTTACTCTGAACTTTCATAAATAAAGATTAAACAGGGTTATACAAAATGTTTCAACCAATTTTGAAATTCCATATTTTCAAACATAAATAACGCAGAATGATATGTAACACATGAATATAAATAAAAAAAATATAGAAGCTTATTTTTATAAGTGTTCGATATAACTTCTTAAAGTTACAAATATAATGACAATTTGATATGTAAATTCCTGCAAAACACGTTATAAAGTGTAAATGGTAATTGATTGCACAGCAGCTGAAATCCGTTGTTTAAGTTCACGTAAAGTTGTGGGTAATGGTGGCCCATTCCTTTAGCTTTTACATATTCCAAAGGAAGAAATCAAATGGGGTCATATCGGTTGAGTTAGAGGGCTAACTGTGTAATATCAAGTCATCTGGTCCACTTAGGCCGATCCAAACACGATGTAGCTCCACGAAAGCTTCTAAAACAAGAAAAAAGAACATTCGAGGGCCATCTATTGTTCAAGATACAGCACTTCCACAGTTTTCCTTTGCATTAATGCATTACCTGAAATTCTGTGTCATTTAATTTTGAAAATATGAAATTTTGAACTCGAAACAATAATATATCTTTTATATTTAATTGATTGAAATCATTTTTAAATATTATTAAAATGGATAGGATAATTTTCTTTAATGCAACTTGCTATAAGGAAGTCTGCACTGATTTGAGAAATAAAATGAAATATTTTGCTTTTAATGTTTTGCTGTTGAACAATGTTAATTTTAGATTCATTACCCATAAAAGTTTACGCGATAAACGAGAACAAAAGAGTGCCCTCTAGTGGCATCTGACAGACTTAAGCAGCCGTCTGCCAGCTTTGAATCCAGCAGTGAATTTGACCCTGCAATCATCTTTGTGTCCCGCTGTCATATTTATGTTTTAAGTATTTATAAATTTTTTATTAATCAACAAATCACTTGTGGAGCTAGCTGGAGAAGTACAGCCTTATAAAGTTTCTTTAGAATTAAGAACTATTCATTCAAACTAATATAGTTATTGCATATATATATATTTGTCTTTTATAGTTTTTGCGTCCAAAATGGAAGCTTGCTCAAGAATTTCTTGTCCCGATTACCCGTGGCAAGCAACGATTCCAAAGATAATAGCAGAAATGAAATGTAAGGAGTTCAAATTCTGTAAAAGGAGCCTCTACAGGAACAATCTAAGGAATAAATTTTTGCTTATTTTGCTCATTCACAAATATTTCACTTTGAAAAACTATACAATTAGACTTACAATATAAATACAATTAAGTAATCACAGAATGTCATGAAGATCATTCAATAAAAGGCTTAGTGTTTTCTCTTAGGATAAGTTTAACATTGAAAATTATTTTCGTTTTAAAATTAAATTTAAATCTTTAATTGGATCATAATAAATCCCAAAGTTAAGTATATTATACCAAAAAATCAATAGATTACTGCATCATCGTAATTTATTGTCTCTATTTTTAATAAAAAGAACTTAAAGAAATCATTGAATTTCCCCTATTCACATTAAGATTATCTACACTAGAAGTTAAAGGATGAGGTACATTTTTCAGATCGAAAATTTCCTAATATAATAGTTGGAATGATCTCACATATAGAGAAAGAAACACTGTTCTAAGTTTTTTAAGGAACTAAACATTGTGAATCGAATACTTATATTATGAGTGAATAATGAGACAGTTCAGTCTTGTTACGAAAGCTTATGAGTTTTGTTTCCTAGAAATTAAAATTTTTTATATAAGTATTTGGGCTTGACAAACAACATAATCGTTGTTCTTGTCAACACAACGGATTTTTTTAAATCTTTGGTAAAGCGCTCAGTAGCGTTACCTGTCGCGACGCCTGAACACAAGCATATTTAATGTTGTGCTACTCGCATAAATATATTTAAACACTATTCCCTTCCAAATAATATTTGGCTATGTCCCAATTTTGCTTCTTTCCATTAAATTCAGGTATAGTATAACTGTCGTTTTCACTTCCGTGTCACATTCCTTTATTATTTACTAGCTGATACCCTCCCGCTCCGCTGGTCAGACGATAATATTATATTTTGGAACCTATACGTAAAATATTAAGAAAATTTTCAATTTTTAAATGATAATTATAACCTGAATTTGAAATGTTTAGAAATTGATTGTTTGTAATAATGGTTACCTACGACTTTCAAACATATGAGAAAAGTATTTAATTGTTAATAGTTTATCAATGAAAATGTAATTTAGTCAGTAAATCTGCGTTGAACAGATTTCCGCAGCACCGATGAGGTCCTGTGAAGTGCGATGCGTTCCCATTATTCAACATGGCGGGTCCCCAGTAGGCCAAAACCATGTAAAAATTGTCAACATAAAAATAAAAATACATTTTTATATATATTTTTTTATTTTTTAAACCTGTTGAATCAATTTTTTTGTGTATTACATTTCTATTGTCTTTATTTTGAATGCATGGCAATTTGTGAGAGTGACAACATTTTTATTTTTTATTTTATCAATTTATTTATATTAATTATTATATTCATTATTATTTTATCTTATTCTAATTTTAGAAATAGTTTAATATAAGAAAAATATGAAATAATATGCCTACATTTCCAAAACTTCTCTGTAGACAACATTCTTCGTTCGTTTTTCTGGTTGAAGGATTATTAGATTTTCACGTGAACTAATTCTTGAACGTGCCACATAAAATTGACCATGTAAAAAACAGTTTCTTTGTAAATCTACACCAGCTAATTTTAAACTCTGACCTTGTGCTTTATTGATAGTCATCGCAAAGCAAACTTTAACTGGAAACGCTTAAATTCAAAATGATAATCTGATGGAATATATGGTAATATTGGAATGAATACATTTTCACCCTCATACTTTCCGGTAAAAATAGTCGCTTCTACAACGTTTTTTCTTAGAGTTTTCACTTTGAGTCTGGTGCCGTTACATAATTTAAGAAGATTTAAATTATGCAACAACATTATTGGTGTACCAATCTTTAGGTGGCTTCGGTAGCCTACTGGTCAATTTTTCGGATTCGTGGCCGGCGGTTTTCGTTCAGACGCGGGTTCGATCCTTGGCCGCCAAAGACCCGCCGTGTAGCCGGGGCTGATGCACGTTAAATCTATCGGGGCCCAAAGTCCTCACGTTGGTGTGGTGTGGATGTTAGGAGAGGGGGGTGCCAGCTCAGGTATCGTCCTCGTCACTTGACCGTGGCTCAAAATAATTATAGAAAGAAAATGTTCTGAAAGCTGATCCTTATGGTTAAGAAGACTATTCAAAGGTTCGGGTTGGATCTAATAGCAGGAAGCTGGACTTGATCCCCACTGCTTCACATTTCTGGAGGTTCTTCTATCCATTTTAAAACATGGCAGCGCAAACAGGACAAACGTTTTCCGATACTGGCGATTTTATCATATGAATAGTCAATATCTGTTACATATATATATATATATATTTAAAACCAAAGCTTTAGAAGTCCATGGCACTAATTTAACTTTTGATCTTTTTTCATTGTATTTAATTACAGCTGCCTGATTCGCATGGGGTTTTTTTAGAAAAGTATTTTCGTACTGCTACTCTATGTACTTCAGAATGGCTTTTAGTATATTTTGAAGCAGCTTGTCTATGTATTTCAAGATGACTTTTAGTATACTTTTAGCAACTTGTCTTACTTGTTTATATCTAATTGAATTTGTGAATATTTTTTTTACCTTTTTTTAATTGAAGAGATATTACATCATTAATAATCGATTTACTTGAACTTGATAAATCAATGTTAGATATTGATTGAGTCTTTGAAAGTAACATAGATACATTTTCTTGAGGCTGAAACACTAAAGATGACACATTTTCTTCATTTTGTTTCACATTATCATCACCAAGATTAACTTTACTTCTATTTGTTAATCCAACTATTTTAATATAAACATCAAAATGACCACTATTATAGTTTCCCGTAAAACGTAATCTTTTTTTTCTCTGAATTGTTTCACCAACAGAAGCTATGAGACAGACGCCTTGATACACTTCGAACTGATAGGGAAATAGCTCTGCCGCAACCATAATTTCGCAAATAGATCCATACGTGTTTGGTTTACACATTTCGGTAAAATATAAATCGTTAGTATTAACTATAAGGAGCGCCAGATAGCATTTGAGTGTAGCAATTAAACCGATCCCAGTTGTTAAACACGTAAGAAACAATAATATTTCTCATTTTCTTCGCCATCGATATGTCACCGAACACCAGCAAAGACAGAGACGAAAATAAAAATGCTCCGTCGCCAAGAATTTTAAGAATTTTGAAAGCAGTAGGTATTCCATCTATCCAAATATATTCAACATTCATTATTAAAAACTATAACTGAAAAGTAAATATGAAAAATCAATTTGTATTTAGCTACAATGAACATTAGGTTACAGTTAATGCGTACATCAAAATAAATATTTTGACAGCTACTTATTTTTTTTTTATCAATGACATGAATAACATACCGTTATTCTTCATTTGTTAAAAGCCAACTTAAATATCTTCGTAAGATTGTGTTTAGATTTACAAATGTAATTTATCAATCATTATTAAGAATAAAATACTTTTCTCATAAATTTAAAACTTACGTCTAGGTTCCGCAACAATAAAAAATTATCCTTTGCTCAGAAAAGCGGGAGGAAATCAGCTGGGGTTACCATAGTATAGCTTTTTAAAATTCACAATGCAAGGTCATTGAAATGCTTCGACTTGGCGGTGGAAGATATTTAGCGATAAATCCATCCTCCATCAGCGCTTCAATATTAAATTATTTGGTATTTTTCCATTTCGCACGCGCAAATCTCGCCAATGAAACTTAATTGGTAGCAATACACAGAATACATATAAAAAAAAATCTATTCCGTTTGGCGTCGGTCATGTCATTTTTAGCGATAAAGTCGCCAAAAATGACATAAGCGATGGATAAGAAAATATTAATGGATGAAAATTACATTTTGGATAAGAATTCCGTAATATCCGTTCTTAGTGAGAGTCTACATTCTACATCGCAAAATGAGTAACTGTACTAAATTTCAAGTCAATCGGTTGAATAGTCTTTGAGATCTGGTGATGAGTCAGTCAGTAGTATTTCGCTTTTATATATATACAGATTAATGATGAATAAAAAATAATTTTAAAAAAAGTATTTCAGTGTAATATGTTGTAAAGAATAGGTTTCAACATCAAAGGGACTCTTTTTCTTGCAACAAGTTATATTGAGATTTTTCAAAAGCATTACTATATTATAAAAGTGTTTATATCATAGTAATACTTAACAACGTCTGTAAAAATCAAAATGTAAAGTTATATGTTATGTCTAAGTATTCTGATTCAAAATTTTTAAAGATGTTATAACGATAATGTTACCATTATCAAGAAACATTCTTAAATTTAGTAAGAAATAAAAATATTAAATAAGGAAATATATGTAAAACGTTGTAAAAAATTTAAATTTAAACATAAAAAATTAACGAAAGCATTGCATGGAAAAGATATTTTTCTTCTTGAAAAACTTTAAATGATTGTAACAGAACAAAATTTATATAAATGTAACCAGTTTCTACCGGATCAGCGTCTTATCCGGATGATGAAGATTTCTGGTTAAATCGAATAGGGAGGAAAACTGTAATTATCACTTCACAAAGGTAATCACTTCGGTGAATCTAATTTTCCTACACGAGGGCTTACGGATTTATATGAATTGGAAAGCCGCATATAATTATTTAAAATTCAATTTAAGTGTTATATAAATAAAAGGCGTTTTAAATGTAAAAAAGAATTCAAATAAACAGATTTAAAAGAAGGATTAATTTCTAAAAGAATTTTTTCACATTTTGTAATTATTTGTGATTTTTAAAAATTCACGCGAGATTCGGAGAGAAATGAATTAATCAATAAATCATTTCCCATATTTATAAATTTAACAAATTATTGTTATTATTTCGTTTTAGAATCAAGAATACCTAAGTTATATATTTTTTTCATTTTGAAATTGTAGACATCGAAAATGCATACATTTTTCGTCATTTTTAAATATTAAAATATTACAAGGAATTCAGACGTAGTTCAACGATTGTAAAATGGGGCGATTAAGAAATTATTTAAAATAAATTTAAATTTGATAAGCTTATTACTTTTTAATATAAAATATGCTGAAAATTATTATTTCTTGAATAAAATATTACTAATCAAAAAAAATTTTATCACAGATGTAGTCAAAGCTTTAGCCAATTCTTCTGATTTGTTCTACCATCAAGTTCCCAAGAAGTTCACATCTGAATCCATATTTATGATGTAATTTACCATTTTGTATTTAATCTTGTTGTTATATGTTTTATGTAACAAGGCTTAACATATTGAAATATATTCGAAGATTTCTACCGTACACGAGTATATCTTTGTAAGATTAAAATATCCAGTTTTCCTTTTTTCCAGCATAATCATCTGAAATTTATTTGAATTTCAGTTTTAAGAGTATGAATGATCTGTAACACGCAACGAAAATTGAGCTAATTTTAAGCCAGATTTTTCATCGATCTTTTTCATAAAATTAAGAGCAATGAAAATCATATTCAAAGATAGAAATGTCCATATACTATTGTATTTGTTTATGTAAAGAACATTACACTAACATGCATAAGTAATTATGTAAGAACAATTTATAATCAATAACTGTATTTATATTTGTAGCTTACGTGCATTTCTTTTAGGTAAATAACCTAATTTTATAAAGTAAAAATTATCCGTAAGGATAAAGTAGATTTTGAGGAAAGTGCGCCAGTGGGATTCGTTAGGAATAACAGTTTTTGAGAAAAATACAAATGCAAAAAATTTTGCTCTTTGGAAAGGATACGCTTCTTTACAAAAATATTTTAAGACGTTCTGTTTACTAAATTTCAATAAATAATAAATTAAGGAAATCAATAAACTGCCTTCTGTATTTTAACAGCAAAATAAAATAAATACCTATAATCATAGAAAAATAAAAAAAAATTCCAACAAATCTCTTTTTAGTACTAGATCTCTTCAAGAGAAATTCTTTCCTGTTAGTAATGATTCCTTTTAAGCCTTTTTTTTCCAACAAAAAAAAAAAAGGCAGGTTTAAACCGTAGATGGTATTTACGAACTTTATATATATATATATTTCTCATTAGAATTCAAAAATTGATCATTCGCTGCTTTTTTTTTTCCAGATATCTCTAATAAAATTTTTCAGCCTTTAGGAAAAATACCCTTCAAATTAACTTAATGCTAGTTATACCAAGGCTGAAATGTTTTATAAAAATTACACATTATTGGAAACAGTAAAATATATTGTCAATTAAATAAAAGGGTTTTTTTTTTCATTTTCGAAGTGATAATTTTTCTAATTTCAATTTCTGCCATTTTAAAATCTATTTTTATAAAACATATTCCATGCTAGAAAACTTATACACGGAATATGTTTCAATATCTCTTAGTAAATATTGTTTAATAGTAATTGCCAAAAAATAATATTAATTATAACGAATATATTTCGTTAGCATTATATACCTTTCAAAAAAAAATAATTTTAATAATTTATTCGTGTTTTGATGATATATCTTGTATGATTATCCAAGAATTTTTTCCCTTTTGTTACAGATCTATTCTTGTCACTTTCATGTTGATTGCTGCAATCGGAACTGCAATCACAATTTTTGAAAATTTCTGTAAATTACGAACAGAAGGAAACCATTCACGAGACGTTTGTAAAAAGAGAGTTATTTCTAAAAATAATATCATTGCTCGTACGTACAAGGATAAGGAAAGTAAAGAAATCTCTTCTCACGAAGGTACTAGTATACGATTTACATTCGAAGTAATAAAATGTCGAAATAATTTTGTTCCTCGAAATTCAAGATTTTCTTATTCAAACAATATTCTGATTTCGATAACCTAAATGGCTGATTCTGACGCTATTCGACTTAATATTCGTATATGTAATTAAGTTCCTTTAAACCGTTAATTAGTTTTAAGATATTTAATTACAATATAACATTAGAGGAAGTCTTAGATGATAATTTTATGACGACCGTCCTTCATTATTTAATTCCAATATCATCTTTCCTTCTAATTAAATATTGGATAATTCTTAAATTCCACTTGAATTTTCGTGTGAGCATTATAAATTACTTTATTTATCACTAAAGAATAGATAAGATCGCTTTCCCTCCAATCCCACTTAACTGTCCCATCTTTGATTATGATTTGAAAATGAAGTCTTAGCTTACCAAACCACTCGTTCGGATTCTAATTATTCTCCTTAAAAGAACTTCGTACCTTAGTTTTTGGACAAACAATCACTTCAAACCAAAATAT
>BMAW01025188.1:0-17255 GCA_019974015.1 Nephila pilipes
AATAGTTTCAGGACGCATTTAAAGCAGGCCACTTTGGATTTGTCAGAACGTATAATATAGTGAGGAAACGATTCGACTGGCAGGGACTCTTTCGCATTTTAAGTCGATATGTTACTGAATATCAACGAAGGAAAGCCGTTGTTCTTCAGCCGGGCTGTCATATAGTGCGAAGGAAGCCACTGAGGGTTCATTGATCATTGTCTGTACTGATTACTTAACCCGGTATGCCATCACAAGGGGGTTACCTACTCCTGAAGTTGCCAAGTTTCTCCTTAAGGACATCTAAAACATGGAGCTCCAAGAGTAATCATTACCGACCGAGAAAAAGTGTTTTAATCGAATCTATAGCGGAGCTGAATCCACTCTGCAATGATACCCACTGAATGACGGCTACATACCCTTTAGAAACTAATGGGCTTACAGAGCGCTCTGACGAAACATTAAACGATATGCTGTCCGTGTTCTTCAAAGCCGAGAAGAAAGAATGGGATGAAATATTGCCCTTCGTTACTTTCCCATACAAAACAACCGGGTTCCCACAGTTTTATTTGATGCATGTGTATAAGATCGAGACGACACTCGATAATATGTTCCCAATTCACGCTGAAGGAAATAAAAGAGACTGTACCACTAATTGACTATCAAGAGCCGAGGAATCTGGACAACTTGCGAGATTACGAGCCTTGGAAGCATAAGAAAAAGGTCGAAGGTGATATGAGCATCCGATAGCCTTTTATGAACCGGGAGACTTAGTACGGATTTTCACACTTCTACGAAAAGTAGGTCTGTCGGAAAAGCTACTTAGAAGATGCTTTGGTCCTTATCAAGCACTAACGACGTCTATCTGATGTAACCTATCCATTTCAAGACATTGATTCCAGTTCGCGACTCCAACGGACACAGATGTAGTACATGTTCTTTAAATGAAGCCCTTCTATGATTCTGATTCAAAGGTCTAGTTTTTAAATGATTCTTCTTCTTCTGACGAGCTTAATTCTAGACGAAATGTTTCTAATCGCGAAAGAAATTCGCAATAAAAGAGTATTCAGGACCCATGACTCGCTCACGGACGAGAGTCTGACTTTGGAATTCACTTCAACAAAGGAAAACAATCGCATGAAGCGCACAAGCACCGATGGTGCTATGGTAGAGTGCTCGTCTATTTAGCTAGAGTTCTCGGGTTCAAAACCAGTGCTGACAATTTTAAAAATTTCACTCTGATGTTTTGTTTAAGTGTTCTCTGTTATCTTATATATATAATTTCCAAAACCTTCTAAAATATCATTTATGTTAATATAGTAGTGTTCTGGAATATTCTTCATGTAATTCATAAACTCGTGCGTTTGCAGTATGAGAGAGTTCTTAACCAAGTGTAGCAGTTCTTAGAGTTTGCTAATAAATCTCATCATTCACTTTTTAATTTTGTCACATCCAATTTTACCACAGCATCAATATCGATTGATCGATTCTCTGAACGTCGTAGCGACATGAAGCTTCTATGAAAAGAACCGAAGCAAACTTTCCGATTATTTCTTAATGGAGCTTGAAGACCCAACCTGCGGATATCTTATACCAGCAATACTTAACTTAAATTTTTAATTATTAATTAATACTATAATGCAATATAAATTACTTGGCAATAATTCCGCTTATGAAATAAAAAAAATGACTTTTATATCATACTGTATATCTAATAAATTTCTTTTTGTCTGTGATAAGCATACGGTGAAACAAACATTAGTGTACCATATTATCTTTATTCGTTCTTATCGTTTCATTTGCGGTTCATTTCGATTGCTTTTGATTTGTAATAAGTTCAAAGGGATATCTATAATGTGTTATATTCTTAACAGGCAGGATTCACGTGATTTCTTTCATCTTCGAAGGAATTCTTTTGTTTGCTGCAATTCTTATATTTTTTCGAATACTTGCTTTTTACTGGAATGGCAATCTTCGAACAGCACCACCGTAAGTATTCCATCGATTATTAAACTGAGGGTCCCTTTATATGTTTCAATTTGCGCTATAAATACACTTTCAGAGTTTTTAAAATTATTAAAATTTTATCTTGAAATGCACATTTTGTGTTTTTATGTGGCTTTTAAATTAGAAAAATACACATTAAAATTTTTTGATTGAATAATATTTGTCCTATCAATAGGGCACTTAATACATATAAAAATCAGCAAACAGTTCAACCTTTCCCCCAAAGCATAGTAACTTAAAAGAAAATAACTATATCGACCTTTTTAATCTGAATAATATTACGGATGATTATTTTCTCACGGAAAACTGGGTACGTTTGGCATTGTAGATTGGTGAAATGGTTTTGAAACCTCATTGCGATTGCATATCAATGTAAATAAATCCTAGTCGTTCCTAAACCACAAATATTGCCTCTTGTTGGTATAAGCCTTTGAAAAATGTACATTCAAAATTTCACGTGAAATGAAATTTTTAATCTGCAGCGTAAGACATTGAGACATTATGTTTTGCGCCGAAAAAACACGTTTTGATAAAACGCTAAGGACCAATTTCTCTGCAATGTCAGGGACTCATAAACTGTTTAATTCACATAATGGATTTATTTAGAGAAAACTGTATAATCATAACTGACGATTATTCTCTGTATAATAATCTATTTCCTTAGATCTGTGTTCTAATCTGTCCTTTAGAATTTCCACTGCTTATGAGCCAAACACACGGTCACGCGTGTGTACTGCGACTGTTGTATAGCATTCTTTTTTGCATATCAACAATATTTTGCATACTGTATTTTTTTTTGTTCATACCTAATTTCACAAAATTATGTCCACTACTCTTGTGGATATAATCTACTAAAATTAAAGTTGCCTTATTTTTCGGTATAGACCCTCAAATCGTGTTTCAACAACTTTTCCTACATGAAGTTATAAGTGAAACACTAAAATAAGTCAATTAATGTCTCCCCGAAAAATACTTAAGGCATAGTTCCAAAACATCCAAAACGTCATAACAAACAACCTTTTATGAGAATTTTATATTTCTACAAGCAAGATTCAAATTTTAAGCTGATAAATGCAGAAGATGATTCGAATTCTCTAATGAAAATGAAATGATTTTCCACGGAAGGACGTCGAAAAGCCTTCTTCATGTACCATTCAAAGCAACGCGACATTTCACAGCCCTGATCCTATTAACAGCTTCATACAATGCATGCTATGCTAATCTCATTTGAAGCATAAATATAAGAAAGGATAAAGTGAAGCTACTTGATTTTTCGTTTTTTTTTTTTTTTTTTTTTTTTTTTTTGCACTTAGTTCATAACATCTGAAGAATAAGTAAAAGAATTGAACTTTTAGGGTTAACAAAACAAAACGTGGAGAATCAGACAGATCATGGAAAAATGAAACTTTATGAATGTGGAATTTATTCGTATTACGCAACCCTCCTGTTAAATTACTTAACATAAAAGGTTAGGAATAAAAATTCTTCTACCTGTGCTTTCTGTAGCCAGATTCTTTCCTAAATTTTAATTAGCGAATCAAGGATCATACAGATTTATCTTCCTTACAGTTTTAATAGGCACAGTACAAGACAAGATACACAGCAAGACTCACTAATACTATATTGACACTTACAGAGAGAATAAAATGCGTGGGAGGAATGACATGTTTTTCAGCACTTACGCAGATAAATTATATGCTCTTGAAGAGTGCTCTTTTTGATTAAGTTAATGCTAGAGAATTCAATATTTACAACATCACCACTCTTAATGTATATGGCAGTTATATGGATGCAATTTATCAATAGAACTATATAATAAGCTTTTCTTTTTTATACCTCATTTATCAGAAAGATTACCCATGGATTACTGGACTCTCCATTCATAAACATTGTCTAAACTTATCCATTGAGACAAGCATTAACTCGAATATCTTACACAAAAAATGCCGTGAACAAAGTAGTTGCGTAGCAATATATTCAGAAAATTTAAAATTTCCTGAATTAAGCTGAATTTTAAGTAAGCTTCATGTTCTTTTCTTATTTCAAATTTATTACATTTTATAACATAGTAAAACTTTTAATGTTGTTCATTGATTTCTAAAAAATTTCAGTAAATATTTTCGAGAAATTGGTTGGAATTTTCGTTAATTTATATAGAGAGTGTTACTTATCTCTTAGCATATCATCATTATTATTTTTACTTCCATGTACTGACTCTCCTAAAACTGATATTAAAATGTAGAAATACTTGCTCTGAAAGTAGGGGACATCTCAGGTTACTTTCATGTATTATGTAGAAACCGTTCCATTGCCAATAAAATTGACTGTTGATTCAATAAAAGAAAACAAGTCTAGAGATCTATACTCGTCCATTGAATATCCGTTTTAGTTACTTGATTTTCAAAAAAAAGAGCTTCACATGGAAATAATTCTTTTTTGAAGTTTCTGAAAAACCGGAGAACTATTATCAAATAAAATTCAAGTACTCGAGGCAAAATGTGGGATTCTTCGGATCTTGAACATAACCGAAGTTTTACCAATCAGACTTCTATCCTCAAACAAAAGTAGTACTAAAACTATTAATGAGAATATGAACTTATTTCCTAATGTTAAGTTTAAATAGTGTTTTTTCTCCTTAGGTATTTAGGAATTAATGTTTTTATTTTTATTTTTAAGAATTGAAAATTTCAACAATATTTGAATGATTTGAAGAACTGAGATTTCATATCCTGGAAATATTACTGCCATGGTAAGTTTGAATCATTACATTTGTTTAATAAGTACTGTAAGCATGTAGAAAAATTTGAATTTTCAACTTTCACTGGTATTCATCATTTCCTGTTGCTTTGGGTTTATTTTTTTTAAATAAAAAGTCTATTTCTTAGTGGAGATTTAAACGAAATGAGTAATTACCTAATAAATGCAATCATAGATTCCACGCGATAAATTTGTTATATCTATAATCAAAATATAAACTAGGTTTTAAAAGTCTCTTAATCTTTAAAAAATAAAGTAAACAGCTGATGTATTCAAATAACTCCATGTTTTAAATGTTTGTTTTTGTCAATATCCAGGTTCCCTTGATTGGCTCAAATTACTCATAATTAGATGCATTAAATTTCTTACTATTTAATGTGCCAATCATTCATATTTAATAGAAAGTTTAACCATTGAATGACTTTTTATTAAATGTTTAAAAATAAATTTCTTTTTCTTTCAGTTTGGGATACATATTTCACCTTTGAGATGACAAAACTCTTTTCCTAAATGAAATAAATAAAGGATATGTCAAATTAGTTCAGTCTTTCTTTTCAATTGTACATGTTTTCAGTTGTCGTTGGTCGTTCTGCTCTTGAACATTGAAAGAGGCAATATCTTCCAATGAGCAATGTGTGTGAGATTAAATTTAAGACAATATGGTGAGGCAGAGATAAGCTCAGTTTCAGAAATCTAATGAAATTCAAACAAATAAAGATTAAGAAAGAAAAACATTTTATTTCTGAAAATAACGCAAAAACAATTTTGATTCAAAATATTTTAATATTGATTCAAGATATTTGAGCATAGAAGCTGTCTGTTAGTACTTAAGAAACAAGAAGACCTGGAGAGTTCCCGAGAGAACATCGGGAGCTACGCGATGTGACACCATTTCGTTTGAGACATATTTCTATCAAATTATAATAATTGAGAAACTCGAGGTCTCATTAAGAGAGAAATCTTTCAACGGTTCATAATAACGTTGCGACAAAACAGCTTTTATAATACAATTCTTTTCGAAAAAAACATATATAGACTCCATCCGCTAATATCTTACATAAAGCAGGTAACCTTCGAACCGTAAAGTGGCGGAGCTTTGTAAAGGTTGTTATTTCACCTATACTTAAAATTATGTTTGTTAATCTTCTCCAATAAATGGAAGTGAGCTTCATCACTGGATATCGGAACAGCTATTAAGGGAACACATTGTAGGGTATACCAACAAAAAGTTGTATTAATTCCTCTCGTTAAATTCCCTTACATCTTAAAAGAAAGTACGTTAAATTACTTGTGTAAACTTCTGAGGAATATTCATTGGGATACTAGAACAGAATACGTGTTTTTTAGATCGGAACGTCTGGGACACTGTAAGAAGAATGCTACATGTTTCGTCCTTTAATGATCCTTGGTCCTCCAGTATCTTTATGTTTACACACGAAGATGATTTATCAAATTTGGGAGCCCTAGAATAATCTTATTTTTCCATCGTGTACGAGATCATAAAGTCCAAGCACAAAGCGTCGTCGGAAAGATCGTTGCGTCATTTTACTGAGCCAAAAGAATGAAATTCTCTATTCCATGACATAGTGTTAACTCATCTGATAGGGGAATGAACACCAGCAGAAAAAGAGGCCGAAAAAAATTCACCTCCAAATAAGGCAGCCTTCCTGCAACACTCTGGATAAATCATTAATAGAGAATGTAGTACGCGATCTCACATTTTAAGTACAGAATAAAACTGTTTTCATTTCTTTGTTATTTAGGGAATACTTTTAGTTTAGCTGCAAAGGTTATTGTAAAATTTCAAAGGTCAGGCTAAGAAGGGTGTCAATGTAGATACTTGATGTATTTTAAGGCTTCCACTGCCATCTCTGAAAGTAGTTTATACGATGAACTCTAAAGCTGTGTTTATTTACTCGAATTATTTTTAAATTTCAAAAGTTGATACTTTTGTTTGTTTGCTGTAGTTAACTTTTACTTTTTAGCCAAGCGCAAATAGCACAGTTTTTAATTTTGCATAAAATTGCTTTAAAATTACGAAATTATTGAATAACTGTTCAACATATATCAACTCTTAGACATTATGTACAGCAAGCAAATATGTTTACAACCCTACAGATTTCTATTCATGCTAAAGCTTCTACAAACACGCTTATAATATAGACAACATTTCTGGCGATGAACTTAAAAAGGTAGTACTTATTATTCTCTGTTACATCATCGCTTCTTACAATAGTGAAAACTGAATTTCGTAATTCCCATACAAAATACAAAAATATGTGTATTCATTCAGGATTTTGATAAAAAAAATATCACAGAACATTTCTCCTGATAAATGAAGTAATGGATCTTTATTTATAATGAAACATACATAAATAATAATTAGTTTTCTCAGAACTATTTTTCGTTTAATATGTTTCGATTAATATGTTGCAGAGCTCAGTTGGATCATCTAGTGGTGGGCTGCATTGGCCTTCAATAATTTTACTTATCACGAAAATATATAATTAAGGCAATAGTTAAATAAATTTTAAATTAATAATATTTAAATATTCTCGATAATTCTCTCTAACACATAGGTATGTTTTCGCAATGGAGCCTCGAAAGAGAATGACTAAATAAATGGTTCGTTTTGGGATACTAAAACCGTTATTTCCATCCTCCAGGTTTGCATTTGGGGTTAGTCATTCAGGTTCCTCTATTTTTAGGGTATTCAACCTTTTAAACTTTGGGGAACCCTGAGAACTTACTATTTTCTTGAAGGAACTCCTTGATCAAAGAGAAGAAAAAATAAGATATCAAAGCTTTACCTACTCAGATTTACAAAATTAATATTGAATCTCTATTTTATCACAATAGAAACGTCTCAATAAGATAATGAATGGTAAGGTAGCTAAAAGGTGTTTTTTTTCTAAAATATAGTCTATGAATAATAAAACAAAAGAAGAATATCTTAAAAATTATAACAAATTAATGAAGAAATTTTAATTACTTCGTTATGATTGTTTTTTATTGCAAAGTATTTTTACGTCAAAAATATTTGTTGAAATCAGCAAATTAATGTCATTTTCAGCATCCAATACGCTTCTATATTTTGTTTTTCTCGCAGAGTACAAAAAGAAAATTTTTTCACATATATAGGTTTAAACATATTACATTAGATGTTTCATGGCTCTTTCGGTAATTTCTGGATAATCTTTTCTAATGATATCCGAAAATGCTTAGTATCAACTTGACTAAAATTTAGTTTCAACTGAATATCGGTCGATACATCAATTTGTTCTCTTTTTTTTATTGGGAGTTAAAATTTTCACAGCCTTGAGAAGGATTTTGAATCCAAGATAATTTTTCATTTTTAAAACGGACATATTCAAGAAATAATTTTTGCAGATCTCATAACTGTTTGACCAAACTAGCTTTTACATTTTTATCGGGATTAGCGTTACCGTCCACTAATCAACGTTAGTTAACAACTGTCACCTATAAAAAGGATTATCATTGAATTCTACCTATATCAGATTCTGGTAGGGTAGTAATAAGACGGGCTATTAAAAAACAAGGAGGAGTTAAAATTTCTAAATCCTTCACTTCAGAGAAAATTGGGGTAAATGGTCGAGAAGTGAGTCCATTCGAGTTAATTAGAATTAATAAGAATTCTTCATAGGTGAGACATGTGTTGCTTACAACTCTTTTGAAAACAAATTTAAAAGTTGTAACAGCAACTTCCTAAAGACCACTTTGTTGAAGGGCTTTGAGGGAATGCAGTTCCAAATTATCTCTTCCTCTATAGAATGTTTCTTAGAAATGTTTCGACACCGAGTCTTGTTGCTTCATCAGTTTGAAAAAGCTGACTTATTTCATTTTATGTTTCAATAATAAATGTGGCGTTATCCTTAAGGACTTTTCTACATCTTCCTCTTCTAGCCATAAATCGTATTAAAGCTTCTATGAGAGCTTCGGACTAGAAATCTGTTACTAATTCAAGATGGTAGACTTAGCAGACCAACAGATATTTATGCAGACATAGATTTTCGTGGGAAGATTCGTTTTACATAACTTAATTTTGGTACAGAAAGGCCCAACAAAATCTATGCCAATGGAGTTGAATACTAAGTTTGAATTAAATTGCCTTGAGTAAAATCCCCCATTTTTTGATTGTACAGTTACGGATTCGCCTTGAAACAAGTTACGCAGACATGCACAATCTTTTTGCAAATATTTCAACCATTCAATGGCTAAAACGTTTGTATAATATGATGCAAGAAGGCTTGAATTTCTGAGTAAAAAAGTGCCATATGATAATATTGAATTATCATGTCTGTGACCATGTATCTGGCTGGAAAAGGTATAGGATGCTCACTTTCGTAGGAACGAATTGAATTTCTCAATCTTTCTCCTATCCGTCGATTAATTGTGAATCAAGTGAAGGAGATTGATTTTTTGCCTTAGAATTAGGAATTACATTACCATAATTTAATAGGCTGTTTGTACCACTGGCAAAGGTCCTTGCCTGAACTTTCATATGATGTATTCTTGGTCATTTTGCATGTCTTTGCTACTTGTAGCTCCCCATTCCTTATTTCCATTCCATATTTATGAACCTGAAAAGTAAACTCACTTTCGGATTAATTTTTGATAATTATTTGTTTTACTAATGATATTGTCAAAGAAATTAAATGATCTAACAGTTACACAAATTTGGTCCTCAGATTCTGATAAATAAGTTTTATTTATCAGAATTTAAAGTTCATTTAGTTCAAAGGGTTAGATCCCATTGAAACTGAAATTTGATGTCCACAAGAATACTGAATTCAATCTCTGTAGAAATGAAGGGTTGCTTACTAACTACAATCTAAAAACAAACTATTGAACAAGCATGAAAAAAATTATATTTACTCCAATAACTTTTGGAAAAAAGTCTAAGCTTCCTCTTTACAATAAGCTTCTCATTTACAAAATCAACATGCTACCCATCACAACCTACTGCTGACAAATTTGGGGTTAATCCACGAAAACTAATAGAAACCATATTCAACATGCTCATAACCATTTTCTCCGTAACATCGCTCAAGCTCCAAGATAATGGCAGTCCGCTTCTTTCACAAGGAATTAAAAATTTCAGCCATACCAAAAATCGCTCAACTCTCCACCACCTTCTATAGTTCCATCGATAAACTATAAAAATATCACAATAAGAAACCAAGCCGTCTTTCTCCGAGAATCAGGGCAATTCTTTCTCATCATCTCATTTCACTCACACAGAGGAAAATGTCCCTATTAAGGGGATTGGTACTCTAAAAAAATAGTTAGACCCGTCTTACCCTCGAAACTCCAGCGACTCAAGGTCACCTGTTTCCTCAATCAGCTGATCAAGAGTCTTGGGATCAGCTGTTCAAAACGATGTTCCAAGCGTTTTCAATTTTTTCTCCTCTGCTGCGCGTGAAGACCAGCTTTTTACCAGTTCCACGCATCTAAAGGCTACTCTTTTTTTTCTTTTGCTTCTTTTTAACTTCTGAATTAACGGCGCTGTAATAATACGCAGCTCGCCTCTCTCACTCCATCTCTTATTTTTCCAATCGAGAATTTCACCACCCACATATAATCTCTTCTGTCCCGGAACTAAGCTCCGATCATAATCCCGTCCTCCTCGAATTTTTGAATGAAATTCCGTAAAAAATCAATTTCAGATCCACTAACACCTGTTGGTCAAAATTCACACAAAATCTACCTGACACCACTAATTTTATTAAACTTTCTTAAAATTCATACCACCCAACAACTCGAAACAAATATACAGGTCCTTACTGAGACCATCATCAATGCATAAAAAATAGCCTCTATAAATACATATAAAACCTCAATGCATATAAAAATCTATAAACTTACTCAAAACTCATGAAATCAAAAAACTTTCAACTCTAAATACCGAAGACAACTCTCCTTTCAACACAACAAATTTTTCTTAATAATAAAAGATGCGTTATCCCCCCCCCCTCCTTAATAATCAACATTACACTGCAATCATAGATGAACAAAAAGCAAACATGTTAGCTGATCGATTAGAAAATAATTTCCGAAATAACCCTTGTACTGACAAAAACTTTGATAAAACTGTTACACAAACAATTCAAAATTTCTTCTCCACCTCTACTCCTCTTGACAATATTGAACCCACCACTCCCCGTGACATTTTAGAATACACCAAAAAACTAAAAAACAAAAATAGCCCATGGAAATGATAACATCACAAATAAAATGTTCAAAAATTACCCTATCAATATTATTTTTCTTCTCACTCTCTCTATAATTGTTAATAAAATCTTACACCTTAAAAATTTTCCACAAACATGGAAAACTGCAATCCTTTTCCCAATCCTAAAACCAGAAAAAAATGCACATTTACCCAAGAGTTACAGACCAATCTCCCTTCTTCTCACCCTTGGCAAATTAACTGAGTCTATCATCCTTAAAAGGTTAAACAACTTCATGGAAAACAATAACCTCATCAATCCAAATCAATAATGGTTTTACAAATAATCTCTCCACATTACACCCCCTCCAAAAATTATCGGAAACAATAACATCTGGTTTTTAACACAAACACTCCATTGGAGTAGTTTTTCTTGACATCTCTAAGGCCTTCGACAGTGTTTGGCTTGAAGGACTTACCTACAAGCTTATCATCAACCACTTTCTCCCCTTGCTCATCCACCTCCTACACTCATATTGTAATAACAGATTTTTCCAAGTTAGAGTTCAAGACACACTCTCTACTCCCAAATGTATTAAAGCTGGTGTATCTCAGGGCAGTTTAGTTGGGCCTTTTTATATTTAATTATTATGCAAAAGATATCCCTTACTTCTCATTAACTAACTTAAATATGCATGTTGACGATGCAGTCATCGTTGCGAAATTTAGAAATCCTAAAACGGTCACTTATGTACTTTATAAACATCTCCTCATTCTTGAACAATATTACGATAAATGGAAAATTAAAATCAATGTCGAAACATCTAATAGTGTTCTCTTCACCAAGAAAAAAGGTGTTATCCCTCACCGCTTTTTTATAACACTGCAATCCCATGGTCAAATTCTGCTAAATATCTAGGTCTCACTTTTTACAAATACCTGACTTAGAAAAATCACAATCTTAATACAAGAGAAAAATTCCGTTGCCCATCACACAAAGTTTACCCACTATTAAACCGAAAATCAAAAGTGAATCTCAATAATAAACTTCTCATCTGCACAGTCATTATGCGACTCCTTGTCCTGTATGGGCATATTGTGCAAACACCAATCTACAAATCCTTGAAAACTCTCAAAATTCAATAATTAGAATGATTTCAAAAGCTATTCAATACATGAAAAACTATGAAATCCTCAATTCCTTACGAATCCCTACTATTAAAAATCATGTTCAAAACCTTTCAGAAAAAATTCTTCAACTCTCTCGAAAACATTGACAATATTAATATTAGAAATCTAGAAAATTACGACATTAATCCCTCATTACTCCAACAAAGACCCAGGCAAATTCTCTCAGATTCACATAACCCACCTTAATTCTGTTTATTCTTTTCCCTTTTATCACTCACATCAATATCTGCTTCGAATAATATTTCTCTGATGCTTCCCTTCGCTATTTAACCAGGGAGGTAGCGTTGGATGTTGTTTCGAGCACATAGGCAGCGGCTCGAGTCGGCAAAATACAGCAGAACTTGGCTTTTGATGGCGTTTAGTGCTTTCTGCATGTTGTGTTCAGTAGCTGGGCTCTGATTGGTCGTCTCGAAGGTCTGATAAGGTTGACAGTCTGGAGGTATAGGTTTCGGTCAGGGGTGACGTTGATAGCCCAAAAACCCCATATTCACACACGAGTCGGAGCTTCACTACGGTGAAGTCGCACGAGCAGAGCTCTCGGATTTTGCGGATATTATTGCTTTTTTCGAAATTTTTTCACACCCGATTGCTAGTAGTAGCATTCGAACTAAATTGAAAACAAAAATTAGGGAAAAAACCTATTGTTTATTCCAAAAAAAACTCTTTGTTTTGATTTTCGCCAAAACCACCGTTTCCGACCCGGAAGGGGTAGGAAGGCACCAAAAAGCATCTCAGTGATGGATTTCACCATCCCCACTATGATGAATATTGAAACAAGCCTGCCAAAGGAGGTAAGTGTAAGCCTGGGCATGCTAACGCCACTAACAGCTGACGCTTGCAACCATATAGTTTCAATGCTAAATGCTTCGCAGTACGACATGCTGTCTACTACTATTGTTTCTATCCTTAACTGTCCCGGCTCAGAGGATAATTTACTATTAGTGCAACATAAGAATTTATTAAATCTCGAACACACGGTATACCGTGCGAATATCCAGTTGAAATTTAATGAGGCAAACGCCACGATCGCTAAACTTTCGGCGGAATCCGAAACAGTTCAGCAATTAAAAAAAAAAAACCTTACTGAGGACATGGATTCTCTTAAAGAATCCCTCAGAAAAGAGTTATAAGAAACTTTTAATAAGAATCCCCCCCCCCGAAGATGGCTTTGTGACGGTTAACCGTCGAAAGAAAATCAAATCTAAAAATGCATCTCAACAATACTCGTTTAAACCGAGTAACACACCCACCCCTGACCTACCCTCCACCTCCACCCCTACCTCAAACCAATTTGATTCACTTGAAATCGAAGAAACCATGGAAACAGCTAAACCTGAGATCAACACCACTCCGAAAATTCCCCCAATAATACTCACAAAAGTTAAGAATCACAACGAAATAATTAAAAAAATTAATACCCTCACTAAAGAGAAAACAGTTGGCAAAATCAATGGGACCAACTTGAAATTATTCCCAACCACTGCTGATTCTCATCGCAGCATACAAAAGCATATTGCTGAAAATAATTTAGAGTCACACACTTACGAACTCCTTGGGCAGAAACTTGTCAAGTTCGTCGTAAGAGGTCTCCCGGTGGACACTGACCCCGCCACCATCATTAATGAACTCGGCAGTTTCGGCTGGAAAGTCGAAACATGTCATATTATGAAATCTAAAAAAACCAATATGGCTATGCCCCTATTTTTAATTCAGGTTCCCAAGAACCCTAAAAATGCAGAAATTTTCAGCGTGGACCATCTGGGCTACCTGAATATAAAAATCGAACCGTTAAAAAAAGGGATTATTCCAAACCAATGCTACAGGTGTCAGAGTTTTTTTCACCATTCTAAATTCTGCTCTCGCTCCCCCCGATGCCTTAAGTGTGGCGAAAGCCACTTTTCAAGTCAGTGTCGGAAATCCAAGGACACACCAGCCAAATGCTGCAATTGCGGTGGTGCACACACCGCAAATTTTACAGAATGCCCCCAAATCCCCCTCAATTTTAAACCCTCTCCCCCCTGCAGTTAATGCATGGGAGGAAAGAGCATAAAAAGCTGCACAGGCAGCAAATACTGCCAGCTCTCCAGACGCGGCAGCCAGCACCCCCCCCGCTGCACCGCAAACCCAAACTTCCACACCCGCCACTGTTCCCGCACCCCCGACCGCTCCTGAAACCTCCGGATCCTTCGCTAGTGATTTCAAGGATCTACTAAACCTATTCAACCCCTCTAAAATCTTACAATCCATGAACCTTCTAAAAACTATCAGCTCTGAATTAAAAAATAATAATGATGCACTTAAAGAAATTGAGATAATTTTTGAGAGTATCCCCAAACTTCTCGACATTTGGGCTTAATTTTCAATCCCCCGCACAATATCCCTCCCCCCCTCACAATAGTTAGTTGGAATGCTAATGACATTCGCCAAAAAATAGATGAGTTAAAAAAATTTCATAATAGATCACAACCCAGATATCATCGGACTCCAAGAAACACTCCTCAACCCCCCCCCGACCCCCTCAAAATTCCTAATTACACTGTTCATCGCACAGACCGACTCTCTAACAGAGGAGGTGGCACTGCTTTGATCATTAAAAATTCCATCCCCCATCATTTAATAATTAAAAACACTAACACATCAGGAAACACAACAATACATATCGAAACTCGAAATAACCAAAAAATCACCATCTCCTCTGTTTATCACCCACCCCAAAATAACATCAACCAAATTCAACTTGCAAATATACTTGAAAATAATTCTAAAGGGATTATGTTTGGCGATTTTAACGCCAAACACCCCTCCTGGAATAGGGGTAGATGAAACAGGTCAGGTTGTGCAATCCATAATTTAATAACGGATAATAATTTTATTATCTCAGCCCCTGACTCACCCACTCATTTCCCATACAATAGCCCAGTTAATTGTATTATTGATTTCAGCATTCTTAAAAATATTACCCACTGTAACTGTGAAAGCTTGACAGAATTGTCGAGTGATCACAACCCCATCCTTTTCGAAATTTTTCTTGAAAACATCATCCCCTTTCCCCTACGCTCCCTCACAACAACTGACTGGTTTAAATTCAACAGCACGATATCGGAATTACTCTGAGGTAATCCCATTATTAATAACATTTCCGAAATAGACGCCTCCATCCAAAATTTCACTCAAAACATGCAAGATGCCATACAAACATCTAGCAATCTTCACCCCCCACCTAAGACTCCCTCCCTACATTTTAGATTTGATTAAAGAGAAAAATAGACAGAAAAAAATCTGGCAAAATTTTAGATACCCTCCCTTTAAAGAAGAACTTAATAGGATGCAACGTAAAATTAAAAAAGAAATTAATAAATTTAAAAATAAAAAATGGTCTGAACTACTTAATGAATTAAATACTCAAGACAATAGCCTCTATGAAATGAACAAAAAACTATCCCGTAAATATCAACCCATACCCCCCTCCTCAGCGGTAACTCCGGTACCGTATACTCCGACAAATAAAAAGCCGACCTGTTTGCACTATCCCTTGAAAACTCATTTCAAGAAAACCACACCCCATACGAAGGCGATCATATCGAACGCGTCGAATCAATAGTTGAAAATTACATATCCCAATTTCAAAACATTACATTCCCCACCCTCACCTCCCCTAATGAAGTTATTCAGGTAATTAAAAAAAAATAGGAAAGACCCTGGACAGGATGGCATTCATAATAGAGCGTTCAAATCACTACCCATTCACTGCATCACTCACCTCACTAAAATATTCCATAAATGCCTTTTACATGCATACTTCCCCGATCAATGGAAACACGCGGTTATAATCCTGTTTCCTAAGCCAGGCCAAAACCACGCCCTCCCCAACAACTACCGCCCAATTAGCCTACTCAACACCATATCCAAAATTTTTGAGAAAATTTTACTCACTCGTATTCATGACTTCCTCGATCAGAATAATATTTTACCTGATGCCCAGTTAAAATTTTACTCACTCGTATTCATGACTTCCTCGATCAGAATAATTTTTTACCTGATGCCCAGTTCGGTTTCAGACACAAACACAGCACCGTACATCAACTCCTTCATGTGGTCAACATCATCACCGAAGGATACAACCATAAACAAATCACTTTGGGAATTTTCCTAGATGTTCAAAAGGCACAATGGCCTTATTTCTAAAATGATTACTTTAAATTCCCCCCCCTACATTACACTCATGATACATTCTTTTTTAAAAAATAGATCTTTTCAGGTAAAAATCAACAGGGCTTTATCTTTTACAGGTAAAATTGCTGCCGGAAGTCCTCAGGGCTCGGTTTTGAGCCCCTGTTTGTATTCTCTCCACACGTATGATTTCCCCCAATCTAAACTGACCAGCCTATGCCTTTTCGTGGACGACGACGCCATACTCGTCCAATCTCACAACCCCAACATCGCCCGAAAAAAACTACAAACCGATCTCAATCAAATAGAAAACTGGCTCACGTTCTGGAGAATAGCAGTAAACACCAATAAAACCAAAGCCCTTGTTTTCAGAAAGGGTACCGCCCCTGCCCCAGCAAAAAAACTTCATCTCTTTCGAGGTAATGTCGAGTGGAGCAGCGAGGTAAAATACCTCGGTGTAACACTCGATACCAAACTAACTTTTAAAAAACACATCATTTCTATAAAAGAAAAATGCTGGAAGAAACTCCACAACTGTTTACCATTAATTGGAAGAAAATCAAATCTCTCATTAAAAAATAAAATTTTACTATACATACAGGTCATTAGACCTGTAATATTATATGCATCCTCTATCTGGGGCCATGCCGCAAAAACCCACCTTAAACACCTTCAAATCCTCCAAAATAAAATATTAATAATAATAGTTAACGCCCCATGGTTTGTCCGAAACAACGTAATTCATAAAGACCTTCATATTCCCCTCATTAAAAATCATATCTCGTATCTGGCGAGACGTTTCTATAACACCATCAATAATCATAATAATTCCCTCATACAGGCCCAAAAATTATTCACCCACAATAACGGTTTCCACCCCTTCCCCTATGAGTCTTGCAATAATTACTTTCATTTCTATCCACCTTGAAGACGCTTCGTTCCAAAACTACAACCCTTCCCT
>BMAW01025195.1:0-17226 GCA_019974015.1 Nephila pilipes
TACATAATTCGACAACAAACACTTATTCCCCACTTTCTCTCACTTTGTGTTTATATATGCATGCATTATATATATATATATATATATATATATATATATATATGTGTGTGTGTGTGTGTGTATAATGTCCGGGCATTCACAATGATGGGTGCTTCGGTTTGTTCGAAGCTTTTTATTCTTATTTACAGCGATTAATATGTACAGACACTTAATTATGAAATGAAGAAAAGCGTAATATCTACAAGTTCATATCAGTCAGGTTGTGTTTCATGCATTTATTCTGTAAAAGTGTATAACCGCGATAAAACAGACACTCCGCGTGTCAACTCTGGTTCCGTAATGGCGTCTTCCCGCCCAAAGAGTCTCCTCCCGCCTAGTAGAATGTTGCTCTGCCCTCTGGTTTTGAGATGTTCTACGGCAGCGTTCTGGAAGATAAGTGAAGTTGTTTTATTTTGAAAATGATTTTCAGAAAATTACCTTTTAGAAGGAAGTGATCTTGTGTCTGAAAGTCGAAATAGACGGTAGTGCTTTTCGAATAAGCTTGAAAGAATTTTAAATAATTTACGCATATATAGAATGTCTTACATCGAATACAATGAAAAAACCTTTAAAGCAAATTATTCGGAGGCTAAAAATGTCCTGAATGCAGAAGTGAATTTTAACTACAAAATATATTTCAATCCCCCTCCTACCACAACTAAAAACTTTTAAAAATTCCAACATCAAAAACATTAGAACTTCTTAATGAAAGCATTACTTTTTTTAATAAGGCGTTGAAGAAATTTTTCACATTATGTTTATGTTAAAGTCTTACGAGTTTCATACATACTTTTTGCTACTTATGTCAAATTAACGTTTCTAATGAACTATTAACATTTTGCTTATTTCAAACAATGTTTCTCACTATTCTTCAAAATTTTGAAAGATTTCTTTTAAAATTATTTCTCAATCTTGCGTCCTAGTACCAATATTATACTATCGACAAATAATACTATCCTCTAATCAGTTAATAATTGGTTATTTTGAAAGAAAAAGTTATTTGATGATGTTCTACGTAGTTTTGCTGCAAACATTTTCTAATTTTCCAAAATGTTAAAATTAACTTTGAATGCTATATAAAATATATAAATGTGAAAAACAATTCGTTTATTCCCATAATTGTACGTGGGTGTGTAGTAAAGTTTTAATTATTACCAAGAGACATCTGAATTAAATTTAATCAGCTCATTAATTACTTCCCATGTGTACAATGTTTTAAGTTATAGGCATTAACTATGATTTATTTGTTCTCTGGAAGCCGTTGATTGAAGTAACCCGAAGTGTCCGTAAAATCTTAATTAACGTTTCCCCTGGATATCGTTAGGATTCTGTTTATATCGAAAATAATCAGGATAGAAACTTAATTTTTGTTTATTAATTTAAGAACTATCCACATAGTCACCTTCCAAATCTATACATTTTCCATGGCGTTTCTTGACCTTTCGAATGCTGTCATTAAAGAACTCAGCCGACTGAACACTTTAGTTATCTCCTACATTTTGTGGGATTCTTCAATGTACGGTTTTTCGAGTCCAATCAAACCAACATTATAGTTGAAATTTACAATATTATGTACATTAGGAGCAATTAAGACGCTGAATGTATTTTCTCAAAATACCGCGGTTAATGCTTAGTAATAAATTAAATTTTATGCGATATCTTTTCACTATTTATATTTATGTGATGATATACTTTAATAAAAGTTAAAATTCTTATACATATAAATATTTTGAACACACAAAATGAAAAAGAAATTTTTTTAATTTGGAGTTATTAAGTATGAGGGTTATTAAGAACATGAAATTACCAAGCCTAAGTACCACTTAGAGTGAGCATTTTTAAGAAAGTTGGCTGGTCAAAACCATGGCAGTAGAATGCGATTCTAGTGTATCTCAATCGGCTGAAAACTATTGTCGTAGTGATTGCCTCAAGAGAATTAAGAAGGAAAGCGACTGCATCAAATAATAGTGTTTCGTGTATGTGTATGAATTCGTAACTTTTCCACAAATGTATTATCTTTACGATTTTTAAGAAATCGAGCTTTCATATTTTTCTAGACAATCCTCGAATATGAATTCGGAAGATATTGGTGTACATTTAGTTTCGGGGTTTATTATCAAAATTAGATGATGCAATAAATTAATTATAATCTTATCTAAATTAATAACTAAATTTTTCCATGTTAAAAATCAATTAAAATGCCTTAAATGTACTAATAACAATTTTGAATTAATTTGTTCTGAAATTTGTTCTAAGAAAAAATAATAAATCCAAAAGTTTTTTTCTTAAATCTGAGAATATCCTTTCTAATTGTATCAGAAGCGAAACTGTCTTTTTGCAAACGCTGTGCATTTTAATTCGATGCCAAGGTCAAGAAAAAATCATCCGCACAGTTATTGGCTCTGGAACTCAAAGTAGTTATGTAAGCGGGGAAATTATGACTCAGCTTAATGCTTTTTCTCTTCGAATAGAGACTGTGATTCATGCCTTGTTCGGGAGGAGGGGGGGAGGTTGGAAAGGGATCATGCAGAATTGATAATATTTTACCATCATTATCATTGCGTTCTATGTCATTACCAGCGAATAAACTTTGGGAGCTTTAGGTTTTAGGAATATCATCCGAAAACGAAAGAGAGAAAAATGATTTTAATTTAAAGGATTTTAATGACAAAATTAAAAAGATATGAGGTAGAACTCCCGTGGAAACTTGATTCTTCGAATTTACCCAGTATTAAATGTTTAGCACGAAAAAGACACGAAAAAATGATAAACAGATTCGGAAACGAGGAATTTCTTTTAGATTATCAAAAGCTTTTTCGGGAGTGGGAAAGTTTGAATATTATTGAACGTGTTCCAGATTCTGAACTGAATGCAGAATGCCATTATTTAACGCATAGGCCCGTGATTAAATTTGATAGTCGAACTACAAAAATTCGGCCTGTATTTGATGCTTCTGCCTCTGGGAAAGGGAGTCCTTCATTGAATGAATGTTTATTTAAGGGAACCAATTTAATAGAATTAATACCTGATATTATCGGTCAATTTATAATGTATCCCATTGGATCAAGTGCGGATATAGAAAAGGTTTTCCTGATGTTGTCTATTGCTCTTAAAGACAGAGACTTTCTTCGATTTTTCTTCCCTCGTAATGAATTTATTTATAGACATTGTCGAGTTGTATTTCATGTTTCTTCGAGTCCCTTTTTATTGAATGCAAGAATTACACATCTTTTGGACAATTGTACTAAATGTTATGATGTTGTTCAGAAATTTAAATGTTCTTTTTCTGTCGATAATTGTTTAACAGGATTATATATAATGTTGCAGAAGCTGATAATTTTGTTGAGAAAGCACAGTTTAATTTTAGTTTTTATTAACGTCGCACTAGAAGCAACACGAGGGCTATTGGCGACGGACCTCGTACTTTTGAGCCACGGTCAAATGACAAGGACGACATCTAAGCTGGCACCCCCTCTCCTAACACCCACACTAGGCCATGGGAAGACTTTGGGCCCCGAACAGATTTAACGTGCATCAGCCCCGGCTACACAGCGGGTCTTTGGCGGCCAAGGATCGACCCCGCGACAGAATGAAAACCGCTAGCCGCGAGTCCACGATTTTGACCACTAGGCTACCGCGGCTCATTGAGAAAACACAACTTATAATGTCTAAGGGTTGTTTTAATTTCAGAGGTTGGGAGAGCAATGTAGAGTGTAAACATACTGGTAGGAATTCTGGAAATACTTCAATTTGGGAATAATTTAGAATTTAGATGAGGATACATTGAAATGTAAAATAGATTTTTAAATTTTAACATGTGGAACTAAGATAAATAAGAGACTAACTTTGTCTACTGTACAAAAATTATATGATCCTATTGGTGTGTTGAATCTTACTGCATTGATCCCTATGCTCATTATACAAGATTTAAGGAAATCTCACTTTTCTTGGGATGAGGAATTGCCTCCTTTTGTTGTTAATCATTTCTTTAAATGTTTAAACGAAATATATTTATTGAAAGATGTAACTTTGCTACGATTTATGAATTTTAATGAAACAACTGAATTGCATGTATTTGTAGATTCAAATAATAGGTCAATTGAAAAGTTCCCGGCCTGACACATAGATGGCGCTACTAAAATTAAATCCATATGTTGTTTAGTTAGCCCTAACCCTCAAAAGATGCGTGTATAAATTTCACAGCTGTCGGATCATTAGTTTGTGAATTATAGCATTTTGAGTGAAGCAACTTTTGTTATTGTGAAAAAAAATGGATTAAAAGGAATTTCGCGTGTTGATAAAATATTGCTTTCTGAAGGGAAAAAATACAGTTGAAGCAAAACCTTGGCTAGATGCCGAGTTTCCGGACACTGCCCCAGGAAAATCAACCACCAAGGATTGGTATGCTAAGTTTAGACGTGGTGAAATGAGCACCGAAGACGGTGAATGCACAGAATGCAACAGCGCACAAAGAGTGTTGTTGACGAAAATGATAAAAATCCACAAATGATTTGAGACCACAGATTGAAATGAAATAGCACAGACACTCTAGTATATCTACTGAAGTGCAAGCATTCAGTATCATTCTACGAATATTTGCAGACAAAGCTCTTGCAAAGTGGGCCGCTCGCACTTCACTTTGACCAAAACCAACGCGATCATGATTCGGAAGCAGTTCCGAAGACGATCAAGCGTAATAAATCCAAGTTTTGCCGCGTCATATTGACAAATGGATGAAACATGGCCCATCATTTGAGCTCCGAAGTCCAATCCGACAGTCGAGTACGAACGTGACGAACGCACACGATACCTGCTCCAAAGCGTGGGAAAACGCAACAGTCGGCTGGCAAGGTTATGGCGTCTGTATTTTGGATGCGCATGGAATACTTTATTGACTACCTTAAAGGAAGGACCATCAACAGCGACTATTACATAGCGTTATTGGACCGTTGAAGGACGAACTGAAAAACGGCCGCATTTGAAGAAAAAGAAAATGCTGCTTCACCAAGACAATGCACTGTGTCACAAGTCAGTGAAACACGGCAAAATCCATGAATGGGCTTCGAATTGTTTCCTCATCCATCGTATCGATCTGGCCTCAGCGACTATTTCCTGTTCTCAGATCTTCAAAAGAATGCTCGCTGGGAAGAAAATTTCGTCGAATGAAGAGGTGATCGCCGAAACTGCGCCTATTTTGAAGCAAAGGACAAACGTACAAAATGGTATCGAAAATTTGAGAGTCGCTATAATCAGTGTATCACCCTTGAAGGGAATTATGTTGAATAAAAGAAAACTAATTTGCCAAAAATGTGTTTTACTGTGTAGGCCGGGGACTTTTCAATTGATTGTTAAGGTAGCATTTTCTCGTGTGTCTTTAAAGCTCTAAGTTAGGAAGGAAGAAAGTGACGACTCATTCGCGCTAAAAATAGAGTAGTCTGATAAAGAATTTTGAGCATTCCAAGATTGGAATTGATGTCCTTGTATCAGATCAAGACTTGTTAATTTCGTATCAAGAGTCTCGGTGTGGCAAGCATTAAAATCACACCTTGATTGATTCCACTGTTGCTTTCGGTGATTAAGAATTTGGAGAACGGCCTGTTTAAGGTAAATCGCTTTAAAGAGATTAGCAGCTAAGGTTGTTTTCATGGCGACATGTACTCTTGAAATATGAATTATTGCCAACCTTTTATCATGATGTACTCCCAAACAAATGTTGAATTCTAAATGGTGGAGTCCAATTTTTAAGGAATGAAAATCCAGAATTTTGCTAGTCAGAGGTTATTTTATCAATCCAGTTAAATAGATATCGAAAGGAGAAGTGCAAAATTGCAATATGAATCTAAGAGACACACACCCTTGGTATGCAGAAAGGTCCTCTGATTATGATAAAATGATCCGAATATTTTGCTTGGTATTAAGATATAAATACGTGAATTAGCTTGGGAAATGTAAAATCAATAATCTGCCAACTGGAGTTTGAATTACCTGAAAAGAAGTAATTTGTTTTGATCTAAAGTGTTCACTATCTTTCCAATGGAAAGTTTTAAATTTATAACTTTTGTTTATGACGAAATAGTTCTAGAGTAAAATTAAAATAGTAACCGATGATGAAAGATCATTTTGTACCCAATACTGATAAATGCGAGTTCACTAAATTGTTAGTTAAAAATGTACATAGGAGAAACTGTCATGCTGGAATCCAATTGATACAATGCCTGTTGGAGAAGAATTTTTGGATAATCAAATATAGATTGAGCTATAAAAAATATTCTTTATAATTGCATAGCATGTAACCGCTATAAGGCTAAATTATGTCAAGCGAACCATCGCCTCTGCCACCAGACCGCGTAACTGATTGTTCTCCATTCGAAATTGTGGGAATTGATTTAGCAGAGCCACTGTTTTTGAAAAAAGAAAGCGAAGTGTGGATGGTTCTGTTTACTTGCGCGGTATACGGGAACATTCACCTTGAACTTGTTAATTCCCTTTCTTTAAACGCCTTTCTTTTGTCCCTTTGACGGTTTATCGTTAGACGTGGACGACCACGAACGATTTATTGTGATAATGGAACTGATTTCCGGGGTGCTTCTAATGATTTATCAAAATTAAATTGGAGTAAAGTTCAAAAGAAGACCAGAACTCATAAAATATTTTGGAAATTTATTCCTCCAACCACGGTTTGGGGGAGTGGCTGGTGGGAGAGGTTGGTCCGCATCATAAATGATTTATTAAGGGTTACTTTAGGTAAATCTGTGTTACCCCATGATGAACTGTATACCTTAATTTGTGAATGTGAATCAATTATTAAGTGTAGACTTTTAACATATGTATCAGAGAATCCTGAAGAATTGATTCCTCTTACCCCCAGTATATTCCTTATTGAGAACAGAAGTTCTAACACTGATGATATGGAAGAGTTGAATTCGAGGAGTCTGATCAAAATAATAAAATATCATGGTAAACTATAAAAGAACTTACGCCAACGTTTTAGGAAAGAATATCTTGGACAACGCGTACAAAAACATAATGAAAAGCATTCACCTGATTCTCAAATTGGAGAAATAGTTTTAGTAGGAGATGATAATAAAACATGATTGTTTTGACCCTTGGCAAAAATTATTGAGTTTGATTACAGAGCGTGATGGAAAAATTCGCACAGTTAAACATAAAATGCAACATGGGACAGTTTTACGCACTATGCAGCGTATCTACCGATTAGAAATTTATTCAAAGGAATCTGTTGATAGGGAACTGGGTGGAGAGAAATCTAGTTCTAAGAATGTGACTGATAACGAAAACCATATAACATTTGCTGATGATGAATAGTGATAGTGAGAAAATTTACATCTTCTGGAAGGCCTGTGAAAGTCCCGACAAGACTCGATCTTTTGAATATTGTTTGTTATACTCTTGAGACTCTTTCTGAGTCTCAAGGGGGAGGGAGTATGTTAGGAAACGAAGTGAAATAACTGCGGCTGTGCTGTGACATCAGCCTGCAAGCTGACTCTCATTCACGAATATAAAACAGAACGACTTGTGCACTCGGCGATAGCTGAGTGTTTATTTATGAGTGTCTCTGTGTTGTGCCGTTCTTTAGGAATAAAGTGTATGTTTGCTGAAATCTCTTTGGATTTATTTACATATAGGTACCCCAGCATAGGGTAGATGCAGCCCATTTGATTTTACTTTTGAATTCTATGTTCGTTTTAGAACACGATGAATTCACAGAAAATACGATTTTAGTTGAAAAGTTAGATCATTTCGAGACTGTTAAAAATGTACGTAGAAAGCAAGGTTCAACCAAAACATCGGATAGTAAGCCTTTTGATAAACATTCAATTGAAAGTATTGCTGCGGCTGCTGCTTTAAACACAGACACAAACTTAATTTTCTGATATTTCTTTAATAACACACCATTGAACTATATACAACGCGCTCCGAGCGAGCATCAAGTTACAGCGCAAATCGGAGAGAGAGAGAGAGAGAGAAAGTCAGTTCCCAGAAGAGAAGGAGCGCGCGCACCAGGGTTGCTGCCTTTGGCGATGAACGCCTTGCAGCGCCTGTAGAATCTTTTTGGAGGTCTACACAATCAATGAATGATCTGCCTGTTGGTGAACCGCCGCAGTATTAATAAATTAAGTTACTTTGTTGGCAAAGGTAAGTTCATTGGTTCACCAAAAAAGGATTCTTGTAAGGATGAAATAATTTAGGAAAGCTCTCAGCTTAGAGGAGAGAGAATGAGGGAAAGGAGAGGCAATTTGAAAGGAAGAGGTAGATTATATGCTACTACTGCAACGAAATAGGTCATATAAAACCATCCTGCTCAAAACTGATGAAAAAAAGTTTCGAAACGGTAACACATTTAAATGTAAACTCCGAAAAGGAGAATCCATTTGAAAAATTCAAAGTTAAAATGGAAATTAAGGGCGTAGATCGCGTGTGCTAGAGAGACTCGGGATCATCCATAGATGTCTGTGCACGGAGTTGGATAAGAGAAAATTATTTCCTAGGGGAATATGTTTGGCTGAAAAGCCCTTTAGACGATGTATGTCACTCCTTCCTCTGGCTAAAATCAAAATTAAAACAAAAAGATGCAAATTCTATATTAAAGCAGCGATTAAACTTGAAGATCACAGTGAGGATCCCTACTTCTTAGGCAATCAGCCGGCGGAAGTTATTGATTCTAGTGAACATTGCAAACAATTCATTAACTCGGTAGCGACGAGAAGCGCGGGAGAAATACACCCCACTGCGGTCGAAAAGGAAATAATTGCCCGGGGACAAATTGAATCTCCATTAAATCTCGTTTCCATGTCCGAAGGAAAAGAAATTCGAAATTCTACATTTGAGGGAGGAAAGGAGATAATTTTAGATAAAATAAATGGTTCCGAATTTGATGTGGAAAAGAAAAAATGCAAGAATCTCAAGGTATTATGGGATAAAGCCAGAACAGGAGTTGATAAGAGAGTTTGGGATTTATAACGGGAAATTATTTAGGGTAACGAAAATTTAGCTAGGATAAGAAATTAGACAAGTGTGCGTGCCCCTGAAATTCAGGCACGAAATCAGCAGTCTGAGCATGACGAGAGGGGGCATTTAAGTGTACAGAATTAGACAGAATTCTGAGATATTTCTTTTGGCGAATGTTTACAAAGATGCTGAAGTGTTCGTTAAGACTTGTGACGCGTGTGAACGAGTGGGAAAGCTCAAGATAAGGCAAAAACACCCTTAAAGTTAGTATCAATAATTACAAATTAATATAGAGGCTGTAATGGGATCTCTACCCATTTCATCCAAAAAAATAGGTACTTGATAACGGCTATTTTTGTAGCCTCTAAGTTTCCAGAAGCCATCCGTGTGGAAAGCATAACCTCTCTTAATTTGATAGACGCACTTTTCAGTATCTCTTCAATTACAGGTTTTCCTCGTGAAATACAATCCTACCTGGAAACCTCTTTCATTACTGAATTGACGACCACTTTTTTCGATAGGTTCGGGATAAAGGTGACTTACTCGTCTTTTAACCACCCACAGAGGAATTCTGTGGAAAGAGTTCACAGGTTAATTCAGCGCATCATTAAAACTTTGTGTGTAGAGTAGGGAGAAGATTGGGAGAGTGTCATTCCTTCGGCGTTATTTGTTTTGTGGACGGTAATCCGTGAACGCACGGGCTTTAGACTCACAGAGCTGGTAATAGGTAAGAATTTGAGAACGCCTCAAACATTAATTTATGAGAGATGGTTTGATAAAAAGGATACGAGTCAACCGGTAGTGGAGTATACAATACGTTTAATAAATGGACTAAAATCATTCCCAAGATCTTGCGATGACCAGAATGAACGAATGTCATCAAAAAAGGAAAGCGTATTAGCATTGTATTGCAGTTGAACGAAACTTTTTCGAAGATTATTATTTAGTAATGGTGCTGGCTACCTCCAAAAGGAATAAAATGTTTGTGAATTTTATAGGGCCGGGTAAAGAGATAAAAAAAATTCAGAGAATAATTATGTGATAGATTTACCTGGAAAAATAGATCTTAGTACCATCTACCATGTGAATTTAATAAAGCCGTATCATAAGAGTCCGTAATTAGTATATCTTGTCACAGAAGATATCGATGACGAAACAGAGGAAGATGCTGAAATTCCGTATCCGGTTAAACAATGCACGAAATTTGACTATCATAAAATACTGAGAGAAAGTCAATTCCAAGATAAATTAACTCCTGATCAAATTGACGAATTAAAAAAATGTAATTTCAATAAATAAGGAAGTATTCTCCCCCGAACCCGGGACGACTCATCTAATGCAAATGGATATTAACCCTTTCACTACAGGAGGGAGAAAAAAAAGTGCTTCGCTGGGTCCGCGCCTTCTTACCGCAGAATATTGAGCTGTGCCCAGACGGTTCTAGATATTAAGCCTAATTCACGAAAAAAATTTCTCTAAAATTGGCTATTCATTAGAATATTAGGTTTTTACATGTTATTTAAAATGCATTAAACTTAATATATACAAAAGAAAAAAAAGTTTCAATCGAAATGTGTATGTTTTATACATAAAATTATTACATTAAAAATCATATCTTTTAAGAAAATACAAAATATACTTTCAATAATTACATAAATTTCATAGAGTAATGAAGTACCTTTACATGGAATATTAAGATATAAAAAATCAATCTTATTTTGCTGTATGGTATTTTTACAAAAAAAAAAATTCTTCAATGTATAGTCCAAAGTCACACGTCTTTCACATATATTTTGTCAACTTTTGACGCTTCACACAAAATTTTGAGCAAAGGGCACATCTTCGTCGTCCTTTTTTCATTTATTGGCTATGTACAGATTTGGATTATTTTCTCTAACATCACTGTCAGATTCATTCATTAATTCGCAAATCCAAGTTTCAGATAAATACTTTCTTTTCGACATGACTGTCGCTACAAATATAAACCGACCGAATGAAACGAACAGTTGAGAGCATCTGCTACCAAAAGCAATAACCCCCCTAAACATCCATAAATTCTCATTCAAACTTCCAAGAAGCAAGCAAGAAAGAAAAAAGCATTCCGAAAGCAAGTGCACCCCTTAATCATTGCATTTAAAGATCCGCGACGCAACACGTGTTTTTAACAATTATCCTCCTCCTGATAGCCAGAAGTGAAATCCAAGCCCATATCACCAAGGTCAACACTCTAAATAATCTATCTATGTAGATTTCATGGTATTGTAACGTTTTACAGTAATATTAAAAAAATAATAATAAAACGTAATCAACAAGTGTATCTCTATTGATACGTTGGTCTATTGCAGGCATTCTCGGAGGGTATCTAATGTGATATGCTGGGCACAGGGGAGGAAATGCAAGCGTAAAGCACGTGATACGCTGGGATTGAACGGGTTAAATTAATTACCGAAAAACCAATTAAAAGAAAACCTTATCGTATGTCCCCAAGACAAATTAACATCCTAAGAGAGGAAATTAAGCGTTTATTAAATTTAGGTGTAATCGAGATTGGCCAGTCCGATTTTACATAGCCTCTTATTTAATAAGGACGTCCAAATAGAGACCCCCGTCCGTGTGTTGACTATCCACGCTTATACGAGGTGACCAGAGCTGAATTCATTCAATTACTAAGTATGGAAGAGATTGTGGACAAGGTAAGTGTTGCATCATATGTTACGGTTATGGATTTGGCGAAGGGGTATTTTCAAATTCCTCTTACACCTAGAGCTCAGAAGTACGCTGCATTTGTCACACCATTTGGCTCTTACATAGTAAAAAAAGGATGTTAGGATTTGTACGCGCACCCTACTATTTTTGTAAATTAATGGCCCAGGATTTGGAAGGGTGGGAGAAGTTTTCCTTATATTGAAGATATTGCCTTTTTTTCACAAAATTGGAAAGATCACGTAAAACACACTAACATTGTTCTAGGGAGAATAAAAAGGAAGGGTTTGAGATTGAAACCGTTTAAATGTAAGTTCGCGGAGAAGGAGGTTTTGTTCCTGGTACATTAAATCGCTTCGGGAAGCAGAATCCCAAGCAATTTGAAGATAAAAGCAATAAAAGATTTCCCTCAGCCTACAACTAAAACACTAGCGTGGTCTTTTCTGGGATTATTGGTTTACTATGGCCATTATAATTCTAATTATAGCGCTATAACTTCGCGCGAACCGACGCTCTGATGGGAAAAAGTGAGAAAGAGAAAATTATTTGAGATGACAATTGTGAGAAAGCTTTCGTTGAGCAAAAATCCAAACTTGTCTCAAAAACAATTTTATTCGCCCCGAGTTCATCTTGCAGACAGACGCGAGTGAGGTGGGGGCTCGAGTAATTCTATCTTAGAGGATAAAAGAAGTGCATCCAATCGTTCACCCGAGTAAGAAATTTTCGAAAGTGGAAAAAAATTACAGTACAATGGAAAGAGATTTAGCTGCGATAATGTTTTGTATAAAACGTTTAGAGCAGTACTTAAAAGGGCAATCATTTATCATAGAAACTGACCATAATCCATTAAAATATTTAAACAAAATGGGGAGTACCAACCCAAGGCTACAAAGATGGGTGTTGAGTTTATAACCTTTTAACTTTGAAATCAAAGATAAACCAGGGAAGGCCCCTGGCAATGCCTATGGATTAACCCTTTCAGGGCAGGACTATATTTTTTATACCACATATTTAGCGCGTTAAAAATCTTAGTAAAATACGTTTCTTCCCGCACATTTATCATCACATGTTAGCATGTAATTTTATTTACTTAAACTAGATGCTTTGATTCTAATAAAAGTTCCTAACAAGTGATTGTTTTATGCCTCATAGAAATCTTTCTGAAATTATTTGAAAATTTTTAATTCATGAGCTACCCAATCTTCAAGTTTGAACTCTGTTTAAATACTACTAATTACTCAAAACGAAATATTTAAAGTATTCGTTTCATACTTCTAACTTTTCCATCGCCTACACAGACAGTTAGTGAGCAACAGATGGCAGAACTGAAAATTTTGTATATATATATATATATATATATATATATATATATATATATATATATATATATATATATATATATATATATATAATTAGGAAATCAGTCCTTCATCATGCTTGTTTGGCTTTTTAATAGGTTATATATATTTATTTCACATTTGGTCAGTTAGTTTTTTGTTCTAATTTTAGATAAGTAAATCTTTGAACAGATTATATGAATTACATTGATTCACATAATTGTATAAGTCTTACATCATTTCTTCTTTTAGCGTTCCTGTGTTATGAACGAAAGTTAATCGGGTACAAAGACTTTTTCTGAAAAGTGCACTCCACATCTATGAGCAAATATAATGTCTTGAGCGAAAGATCAGACAGGGATTTAAAAACGATTAAATTTTATTTGATTTCGTTTAAATATTCATATTTTATTACAAGCACAGGAAAGTAAAGCAATAGAAGCAAAGCTATTTATGTAAAAATGGATTCATTGCTATATATCACTCACGAGAATGCTGAATAGCTGAAATAGCTGAAATTTTCAACTAGAAGTCTAATGTGTAATACTTTATTTTGAATCATTAACCTTTAAATATGCTCTTTCCTCAGTAAAAGATGGGGAAAGGGCGTATGCCCTTTACCTGTTTCACAATTAATCTTGTGTTAATCTGGAAAAACCCGGCAAAAAGAGAGCAATCTCAGTACAATTAAAGTGGACAATGTCATTAAATGATTCGAATTGGTGTACATGGATAAAGAACGATTAAACGAATTATTGTTTTATAGTGTGGTATTTAGAATAAACTCCTGGGCTCTTGGTGAAGAACGTTGTCATATTGTGTCTCAATCTAGTGAAGGGTGTGACGCCTTAGCGAACCGCACTCTCCGAACAACCACCCTCACCCTCGGCGTTATTTATGGAGTTATTATATTGATAACATACTCACACAACCTTGTGAAGAGTATGACACCTTAAATTGAACCCCACCCTCCAAACGTCCCCTCAGACCCAGATTTTGAAGTCTCGATAGATGAAACGTCATTAGCCCCACTAACGACGTGTCGTTACTTTCATCAGGATTCGAACTCAGAATTTGTCGAGAAAAAAAAACATTTACGGAAAAAAACATTCATATGATTTAGGATCACCAATGAAATAGTTTGGATTACATTACACCCACAGTTTATATAAATAAGACTAATATGGCTTTGAGATGCATGGAGAAATATCAGTTTGTAAATATGTGAAAAGCCAGCAACTAATATTCTATTGAACTTAGTAAAAAATAACTACTTTGAATTGATTTTAAACTCTTTAAATTATCAATAACCGAGGTGACTGAACCATCCCAAATCTAAGCTCCATTTCAGATTATTAGTTAGTTCAATGATCGCGATATGTGTGTGTGATAATGTTTTATTATTTTATAGTCAGACCCTGTTCAAAATGAGTTATCCTTTTAAAATAAGTCAGTAAAAAACAGTCTTCCCTTTATTAATCAATTATGATGAGTTCAGGAGTATTCATTATCAAGTCAAGACATTTTAAATGTCTAATTTATAATGGACAATTCCATGAATTTTTTTATACATGATTCCGTTTGATTAAGTGCTTATTAGATTCACACTTAGAAGCAACTTATATCTGACTTTTTTCGATGGACGTCGTTATTAGAGCCCCGTTCATGCGAGGAGAAGACCCCAGTGAGTGAATGTAAAGTTTATTGGCGCAAGAGCCAGATATGGCTTCGCTGCGCCAAACAAGTTTAAACTGTGGTCTAGACGGGAAGAAATTGGAAAAAAAGACAAAAATTGGCTTACAAGGAGGAGGGTCGAAAACAGAGAAATATCGCTAGGTTAACTCGGGGGCGCGTCACCTACCAAAGACAGTAAACCCATTTTGAAAGAAAAAGGTCACTAGGTGCTTCAGGGTCATGATGCCCGTATTTACCAGACGAAGGCAAGTCTCTGAGGTCCCCTGATATAATCCCCAGGGTCAGGGTGCCAAGGCTATACCCCCAGATGCCATTTTAGTCTCCTCTTACGATATGAATGAGCGACAATGGGGCTATTCTGTCATTCCCGAACACCACACGGGTCAAAAGAAGAACTGAATTGGCTTGACCCGTTCTTTTTTTCTGCATTTTGCTTAATTGAGGACTTGGGAACCAAGACATATTTAAAGTGCAGCCCCGTAACAGTCCTTTTCAATAGCATCAGGATTCGACGCAGAAAAAAGCGTTCCGATATAAGATGATCAAACCACTTTGATTTTAAAAGTCACGTTGCTTTAAGGAAATACTTCGGTTTTTTATTAACGATTACTTAGATTTTTAACATTTTTTTTTATCGTAGAACATATTAATAGAATGTGTTTCTCTTACGAATAAGAATTAAAGATGAGGTTTTTAATAGCAGTTAAATATATCATGTTTCTAATGTTTGTTTATTTTTACTTTTTAAAACACTTATTTAACCAGAAATGTAAATTTTATTTTTAATTTATACTAATAGGAAATGATCAACATTAAGAATAAATGCAAAGAATGGATCTAAATTAAATACATATAAGTATGGGTATATGTTTTCTGTATTCCATGACATTTAATTTACATTTCAAAGCATATAATGCTGAAGACTTTATTCTTCTCATCATGTATCACTTCACTTAATTGTAAATTACCTTCCCTTTAAAATATTCTACATGTAGAATTATAACCTTATTTTATCATTTGGAATGCCAAACCTGCATTTTTAAAAACCGAATCCCTGCGAATTACTTCTTATATTGCACCTATTTAATTTACCTAATTTGAAAACATTTTACATTGGATACTTATTCATACATTAAACATTTTTATTTAACTGCTAGAACTGTTATAGCTTACCAAAATATACAAAATAGTAATCTGAAAATAAAATGATCTGGATTTAGCGTCTTTTAGATGCAAGACCAAAATGCCACCTAGTGTCCAAGTGAAAAAGTGTGTGAATGAATTTTCCTAATTCAAAATCGCATGCATACATTATCTTCAATTCATTTGTTCGAGGCCAAAAAATATAGCCAAGATAATTTGAAATGCATATGGTCAATTTTATTTCATTTTCCTTTGTGTAGAAAACGCTGAAATTTTACCTTTGTTATTTTTATTGCTGTATGACTTCTTGAAATATGTATGTTCATATACAAAATATCATTTCTAACAAGAACAAATGAAATAATTTATCCGACCTTCGAGTAGATCCAACTTAACGCATGAAATACCTATTGGGAGGTGAAGTGAAGGTGGAGATTTGTGGCGCAAGAGAAAAATGTGACTATGCTGCCCCAAATAAGGTGTAACTATGATCTACGCATTTGAATGAGAGATAGTATTTGTAATGGGGCAAAAGCTAGATATTGCCATGCTGCATCAAATGAAGTAATAGAAATGAAGTAATAGAATGAAAGCTTGTAAAGTGTAAAGCTGTGATCTAGATTAGTAAGAAACAGAGAAATGGTAAAAGTTTGGTTCACAAGAAAAATGGTTGAAAATAGAGAAGGATCGCTATGATATCTCGGGGGCGCATCACCCGTGCTTACCAAAGACAGTAAACCCCATTTGAAAGAAAAAAGATAACTGGTTGCCTCATAGTCGTGATGCCCGTATTTACCTGAAAGAGGCAAGTCCCTGAGGTCCCCTGATATAATCCCCAGGGGAAGGATCCCCGGCTATATACCCACACACACTCAGTACCCATTTTAGTCGCCTCTTACAATATGCATGAGTTACAGTGGGACTATTCTTTCCTACCCGGTCACCACACGGGTGGAAATACCCGTTGGCATGGCGTGGGAGGTTGGAAAGTGGGATGCCAATTCATACGTTATTCTCGTCTCTTAATCAACAAGGCTCGGAATTACGAGCTACGTCACCAAAAGCTCCTTTTTCTTAAATGAAACGTTAATACATAATAAATCAATTATTTCCCTGACATTTGGAATGCTAAGCTTACCGCTTTTTAATTCTTACCTAATCTCACAGAAATACTTTGGTCTTACACAGCATAAAATGTAATTATAATGAATTCGATAACACAATACGACTAATAAATACCCATATAAGTAAATGCATGTTTTTGTAGTTTTAAACACTCATTACAGACACATATTTTAAATTCCATAAAAATGCGGAATAGTTATCATAGATTTAAACA
>BMAW01025201.1:0-39616 GCA_019974015.1 Nephila pilipes
TATATATATATATATATATATATATATATATAAGAATAGAATCAAAAGGAAAATTAAACATCAATTTATTCAAAAATAACTGAACTCAAAGATTGTAGATTCCATATTTAATTACTTGGTTAATTTTTTTCCGAATTTGTCAAAGTTTAAGCAAAGACTCATAAGAAATGAGACTAAGAAATTAATCGTTCTTTTATTCATCAAACATCTTTACAGCTTGAGAGGAATAACAAAAGTAAGAATGTAAATAAAACGAACGGAATACTTGAATATTAATTATAAATAAAAGGGAATTAAGATGCAAGTTGCAACTAAACAAAATCTAACATATGCCTTAACTCAACTTACTAAAGTCAACGACTAGTAAACATAATAAATAGCACTATCTCTTGCACACGACCTTAACTCAATTAATCTCCATCTCTCATCTCGATTGCTTGGTGAGCAAGTTTTAATAAAAACTAAAAGATTAGTTTATTTCATTTCATATCTATTTGCATAAACATCGGAAAATGAATGTAGACTCGCTGGTAGAAATAGAATTGATAAAATGGAACAGAATAAAGTCTTGTAAAATGAGGCTATAAAAACAAAGGTAAACCTCACAAGATTGTAAATTAATTTTTTTAATTAAATTAAAAATGCGAATAAATATCTATTTTTCGTTGAAAACCTAGTTTACATTTCTTATACAAAGTGATATTTCTTATCTCCATTTCAAATCGGTTTAATTTAATGTACATTAGCCTCCATTATTTGTTTCATACATTTATATTATTCGAATTCTTTTATTTTGTTGACTTTAAAACAGAATTTAATTTTAAGAGAAAGTCTGCTTGAATAGGAATACTAATGTCATTAATATATCTTTAGTATTTGTTTTCTTGCAAAGTCATGGAAGACAATTATATTTAATTGTATTTATAATAAAGTTTAAAAGAGAATCAATAATTTTTAGCATGTTTGAGTTTAAGAGTTCCAAACGGAAAATTTATCTGCACACAATGATTTATTTTCATGCCTGTATTATTGTTAATTATTTTTCTTGCATAAATTTATTTACTTTATAGTTATTGTTTATCTTATGGTTTAAATGAATTCGTTTGTGTATAAAATTTTAAATATTTTTCAAACATGTTACTTACTAATACATTTCAATAACTTTCTTGTACATTATATCTTATGCATTGTGGCAATGCTTATGCTGCATAATAAAATCACTTATATTTTTTCCTTTATTCTCATACATTATATAACAAGCAATTATATATTTTAATAATAAAAATAGCTGAATCCTTTAAAATTAAAAGTTTTAGTGAAAACTTCAATTTATGTTAATCTGTAAGCGAAATATTCAACATGTTATTCGTACATTAAAACTGTTATTGAATAAATAAATTATTCATGAATTAATACTAAATTATTTTAACATCATTTTAAAACATTAATGCCTGAATTTAAATACGTAATCAAGCTATTTATTACATACAGAACAATAACACATCTACAATACTACATGTAATAAAAGGAAAATTCGTTTAATTGCAAAAAATCTAGGATATTTTAAAACGTTTTTCTGAATTTCACTTGGTGTGTGTGAGTGTGTGTGTATGTCATCAAATTTTCGATCGTTAATTTAACCAACTTCCCATCAAGCTAGAGCTTTGAAATTTTGGGAATCGTTCGTACTCGCCTAACAATGCAATATTTAGACATTTGCGACAAGTTTTAACTAATATTTCAATAATTTTAATAAGTGAAAATATTCTTTCCTCTCTGCGCTTTTAGGATTGAGGAAAAAAAATTTTTTCCCCTCTGGGAGCACCAGGCACTCCCCACACCGCACGAGGTATCGTAAACCTTTTGTACTCACAAAGGGGAGATACTATCTCCCCTTTACTATCTCCGAGATAGTAAGGGTTGCTGACTTTTAGTCAGTAATCATTCGCAAGAAAGAAAGTTTCCAATATTTGGCACCGTGTCTTATGACAATAATTTTTTCTGAATTTTGGTTCCCATTTTTTTTAATAGAATGACTTACAAACTTTCAAATGCATGTTTTGATTTTATGAGTATTATGAATTTTTTAATACGCTCACAAATGTCTCTTTTTAAGTAAATTTTAAAGTTAAAAATAACTAACAGTTTTAACTAATATTTCAATAATTTTCTTTAATAAACTTTGCCACCATATAAAAAAGTTGGTTTTTATATCGAATTATTTAAAAATATTTTTATATTAATATGAATTGATACAACAAAATACATTTAGAACAAATTGTACAAAGAGAAAATAGTACTCTTATTTGAAGAAGGAATTATTCACACCAGCTGAAAACTTCTTTCTTTGTGGGGGCTGTGAGACCTATAAATTTGGGCTTTTAACATTTGGAGAATGTGGAAAGGGACGAACTAACGAAAAAGAAATCAGAAAAGTAGCCAATGAAACTCGCCAGTAACCAACAAAGCACCCACAGCAAATAACAAAATTTTTCGAGAATAACGCGATAAGAGACGAAAAGGTAGAAACCGGTGGCACGTTCACAAAAACTCTGAGTTAAAAGATTTATTGAACTCGGAAGATTATCTTCAGAAAATTATTTTCCACCCTCCGAATGAAATTTTGGTTGGAAAAGAAGGAAAAAAAAATGTAAGGAAGAAAAGCTTGCGTTAGAACTTTGCTATTTTGTCATCTCCCGTTATTAAAAGTCTTTCGTTCTTTCTAACGAGAGGAAATATTTCTTCAATTTTTTTTTTGTTACTGTTATTTTTTGTAGGACTCTTTTTCCTCCCGACATCTTTTATTATTTGACTTCTTTTGAAAAATTCTTGGTAGCAATTGAAGTTGTCTGTGGCAATTCGTCTCCCTTGTGGTATAACTGGAAATAATACTCTAGCTTTCTCAGAGAGTAAGAATGAATGCCTTCAGAATTAAAGAGAATAACCACTATTTTCTGGAAGTTTTGGAGAAAAGTCCTAGAAATTATTTTCTTCCATCCTTAGGGGATCTTGGTACTTAGTGCTGATGTGTCAATACAAACGATTTCGTAGTCGAAATCTTTAGGGATGAAGTTTGAGATGATTTGATGAGTATTTATACAATCTCTTCCCAGTCAAATATATGATAAAACGTGTTCTTGTATTTTGTCATATTTACATAAGGGAGAATATTTTCGCAGTTGTATGAAAGAGGCTTGGAGAGTTTTAAACTTACAAAAGGAGAAATAGTTCGATGTCAAAAATGTAGAAATTTTAATGAATTTTCTTTCACTTCTATTTTTATTCCTTCAAAGTTTGTCTCCTTGATGCAAAAAACATTATTTGAGTAGTTACAATTTATATCATATGTAAGAGGAGCTTTAAAAAATGGAAATAAATTAGAATTTATTCTATATAAAGCAAAAATAAGTTTCTTTTTAGTTCTGTACCCTGTTTAATAACAGCCGAAGATTTACTTTTAGTGATAGGGTTCATAAAAGACATTGTAAAAAAATTAATATAAATTTCCTCTTGGTTGCTTCAATTGTTAAGGTGTTGAAAGAAAAAATAAAACTCTGTCAAAATACAATGAAAGTTTCACAGTAAAACAGGTTTCAATAATATTTATATTGATTGTTTATTATTATTTATATATTTCGAAGCAACACAAAGACTATTGGCAATGAAATTTGTCATTAGGCAATGGAGTCTCGCTCAAGTGACGAGCGTGACACCCGAGTTGGCATCTTCCTCTCCAAACCTCCAAACTTCCATACTACGCCTAAGGAGGATTTGGAATCTGGATAGATTTAACCCGCGTCAGTCCCGCTACACGACAGGACTTCTTTCTTCTGTGTTCACACCCATGATTCGACGGAAACAACACCGACCACGAGCTCGTGACCATGACCACTTGGCTGCAGTTGGCTGCTTAATTAACATTTAGGGTGTTCAATATGATGTTAAAAAGTAAGTTTTAAAAAATAAAAGCAGAGAACTTTAAAACTTAAATTTCAAATTGGTAAATTGTTGTAGAATGGATTCTCTTAAAAACTGTGTTTAGCCAATACGATTTGGGAAAATAAAACAGTTTTTTAGAACTAAATTTTGTAAAATAATATTTTAAAATTATGTTATTTGTAAGTTTTCAAATTGATTGCATTTAATTAATGTATCCTAGATTCTAAGGAGCACTAAAATGTTCGCTTAGTTTCAAGTTTATTTCTCTACAAAAAAAGCTTGCATGTACTCTTTAATTTGAAAACAAATTTGTTCAGTAAAACTGGAATACTTTTAACTTTGTCAGTGACTCTAACGTTTTATATTTTTATTGTTTTGATAAAAGGAAAATTGTTGCTGAGCTATTTATCTTAGCTTACGATTTTTATACAAAGAATGATTGATAAGGATTATTTAATGATAAAATTAACCATTTTAATTTTTCATTATTTTAACAATTTTTCTTAAATAGCAAATTATGCCTCAATATCAATATGTAGAACAAGATTAATTTTCTTATGTGCGTTCATAAAATGAGAATTCTACTAAATTTTGATTAAATAATTATGAATATTTTCAAATAAAGTTTTTTAAACGTGAGAAAAAAATATAATTTTTTTTTTCAAGTCCCCCTCCCCTAATTTTTAAAGAACAATGCATATCCTTGAACAAATAGAAAGATGGCAATTTTTTCAAATTTTTATTTTACTAATAGACATTCAGCATTACATTTTTTGAAATCAAATTATAATTTTTTGCATAATGGAAAATCAGAAGAATATTTAATATAATGTGCTTAAGTGAATTACAATAGGATATTTATGGAACGTTTTTAAATTTTAAGTTCACAATTTGGTAAATGTATACATGTGTTGAAACCACATGTATTAGAGTTTAAGTTCTGCGTAGTTCTGTAACATTACCCTAAAGTAATGCATTTTGTATCTTAGTGAAAATAGTGTGATAAAATATTCTTCACTTCTTTTTTATGAAATAAAATATTCTGGTATTAAAGAAGAAAGTGATGCAAGAAATAGAACAGATTCTTACCATTAACAAGTCTGATAACTGCAAATCGAAAATCCATAGCTGAAATTAGGATAGATTGGAACGAAACTCGTATCTCTCCAAGATACTCTCTACGGCTTAGTTCTGTAGCTTACGAGCTTAGATCGTCGTATCTGAGGCCATTATTTTGCCATTGTGACTTGACTGAAGGATTGGCCATAAGTCTATCAGCCAATTAATTTTGGAAGAAAAGGCAAAGCTATTTTCCTAAAGCAAAGGACGAAGATAAGCAATTCCGCACTAACAATAGGACCCTTTCGGAATACTCGTCCAAAAATTTATTTTTGTGATATCGATATAATGAGAAATCGATTTGTCTTGTTCTTATAGTTATGAAGATGCCATCGTTTATTATGTATTGCTCTGAAACATTTATTTTTGAGTCTTATGAATTGAGGAACATGAAACCGGGAGGAAATAAATAAATTTCTTTCATAATTATAAGAGACACCTTTACAATGAATTCAGTTAAAATTCATGAAAATGATTGTTTCCTGTATAACAAACATGAATAGTGTTCTAAATTGCTTAGCCGGCACAAGTATTGAAAGCAGCTATTTAATTAGATTTATAATAAAATTATTTAATGTAAAATCTGATGCTGCAAAGTAATTTATACTAAATATAACACATTTAAAAACTAAAACGCCTGTATAATTTCTTTTGGAATAACTTCAATAAAACTCTTAGCATTCTTCTAATTGGGAATAAATAGAGCATTTTGATTACATTTTTCAAAAAAATATTTTATTTATTTGTAGCTCACTAAAACTATGTGCATAAATGCTTTTTTAACACAAAAAGCAACATTTAAGTAAGTGTGATGTCAGAAAAGTTTTCTATTCAATTGAGAATTTTACTTAGAATTCGTGAACTCGTACCATACAAAACGTTTCGATTCAAACTAAATGTTTTCTGGCACGAAGTGTGTAATAAGTTTTTCGTATTTATGATTGTCTTCTAGCTTTTTGTATGTTTACTTTTCTTAAAATATAAGACTACAAGTACATTACAATCATTTTCTTCTTTTGACACATGACATGAAATTAAAAACTGAAATGTTTTAGAATTTTTAAGGAGCAAATTTAAGAATCTACAACAATCGTTGATTTTATATATTACTTAGTAAAGTTTTATTGCTTCTTTACAAAGATATTCTCCATAAATGGATTATTTAAATTTCTTCTATAACTAAACTGGTGTCTAAAATTTGGAAAAATTTGCAATATTCAGTCGAATTTCTTGAAAAGTACTGAATGAAAGGTAATACTTATGCTTTCAAACAAAAATGCAAATTTTAGATGTTGATTACTTTTGTGTACATTTAGGTACGGGCCATGCATAATCGAGTAAACTATTCTTTAAAATTGTCCAAATTCCACGTTTTGTTACAACGCACACCTCGACGACTTTTTTGGTGCTTTTTGCAGCATTTGGTGAAATTAAAACGGAAAAAGTTAAAATGAATAATTGCCAACATTGGGGTAAGGGATTGAAGTGGAGAATCGTCGAAAGACTTCAGTCTGAAGTGCAGTTTGCCATTGACTTTGATGTAACTCCCAGAGTTGTGTGCAGTTTATGAGAACAGTTTAACGAGACCGGGTTCATAGAAAGAAAAGTAGGGAAAGCTCTTCCTAAAAGATCAATATTAGTCCATTACAGGAATTTGTAACAGGAAGGCAATGGATTCGCAGGTGTCTCGTGAACTTATGCCAAATTTTGTGGAATATTGTTTCCAGGCTACATTAGAACGGTCTATTTACATGAAAACCTACTGTTTGCTTCTCACTGACTACTGCGCTCTAAATATCCGTTTAAATGATCGACCTTAGATCAGTGGGAGACCGTTCTTTTACGCAATCATTTATCTGGAAGGAGCCAGAGACTCACTACATTTTTTGCAACTTTCTAGAGGGAAACGGTATGGCAGCGGAAGTTTGATGGTCTAGATGGGCATCATGCTGGAATGGCACAGACTTCCATTTCTTCGACGGTGGATGTGACTACTGTGAGGTATAAAAAAAATTCTAAGTAACCCACTTTTCTCTTTTTCAAGAGAACAAAATTAATTTTTATGTATGACATTCTCTGAATTAATTCTTATGGATGACAACATTCGTCCACATAGAGCTCATTTGACTGACGAATTTTTTGGAAAGGATATTCGCTGGGTGAATTTACCAGCCATATTAAAAAATTTCAACTCTATAGAGTATGTTTGGGAGGGCAATGGCAACTCGCTTTCTCCTCTCCTCGGCCCTCCTCCCAGAAACATTTAAGATGTGCAGGGTACTAATTGCCAAAAAGACACATAGACTGCCTCATTTCCAACATAAACTCATGTTGTTAAAGCTGTATAACTGTAAAGGAGTACCATGCTTTCAATAATTCATTATTCGTTCCATCTTGTAATCTGTCTTTAAAACGTTCCTGCGCTGCTCAATAATACATACGATCATATGAATGTACCATAACTGTTTTTTTTTAATATTATATCTACCTATGTAAATACTTAATTCCATTAAAATGTCTCCAGTAGTTATGTATAGATAATAAACAGAAAGTGAAAATTATTTTGACATTGAAGACCAGTGTTGATATTTGTCTCACTCCTCGATAAGTGTAGTTTGATTTTTGTGACCAAGAATTTATACTCTTGAATAAGTTTTTTAGTACCTTCTTATTGAAAAAGTATGAATAATTACTAAAAAGAAGACCAATTTTTGATGCAAAATTATCAGGAATCTCTCTTTCTGTATATATATATATATATATATATATATATATATATATGTGTGTGTGTGTGTGTGTGTGTGTGTGTGTGTGTGTGTCACATCTTGACGATGATGATATTCAGAAAAGCAAGACAGTAGTAAAACTAAAAACATTTTGTTGAATGATTCTAGAAAATTTTATGCATTTAAAATTCCAAGCCTTAGCGAAATGAAGTGCATGAGGTTGCGTGGCTCACGCAGCAAGATTCAACTAAGAGAGCGTTAGATCTAAAAGAACGGTTACATACCAGGTTTAAAAAAGGCAGCTCCCCGAAACAATTGTGTCAATTAAGTAATTAAAAAGGGCTTGAGATATACTATAATACACACGCTTTCAAAACGAAAATCAGTATATTTAGAAGTGGAAAAAAAAGATTTTCTAAGTAATTGAATAAAAAGAAAGATGATAAATTAAATTTAGTACACACACGCATATATATATATATATATATATATATATATATATATATATACATAAAATTCTTTTATTATTAGACATATCTGGGTAAGAGACAAAAAATTAAAAATCCTTAAATTATAAATAAGCGCTGAATTTTAACAAAAGAAGAAAATCCTTATGACTTAAAAAAAGTTACATTTTTTTATGGAAACAGTAAGGAAATGTTGACTATCTGAGAGTTAAAGGAACGCATTCCTGCCATAAGACTTTTGATTTCCATCGTAAAGTTTCCCGTATAGAATGATGAAGTTAAAACCTTCTCAAAAACATGGGGTCTACACACGTCTTAACTTGTGTTTTGAAATGCCATCTCCCAGTTCTGAGAAAGACGAATGTAGATCTGGTAAAAATTCAACGTTACTGTATTTATTTATTTGAAGCAGCTCAGTGGTATCGAAGTTCCATAAATAATTCAACACTCTCATCCTTTTTTTATATCAAAGCAGAGAAGGAAAACAAAAGAGTTCAGTAAAACATAGAACTTCAGTTTCTTTAAAACAAAGGAACGGAAAAACGAATGAGCAGTCTTCATAGAAGAATATCAATCTCTCTTTTAGTGACATCTCTAGTTGAACAAGAGAAACGAAAATTCTTTTTTGAGCTTTCCCATCCCTAAAAGACCGTTCAAAAATAATGAAAACAAAACACAATAACCATAAGAAACCCAAAAAGAAATAACAGGAACAGTTCAAACAACAGACGAATTGGAATAAATAAAGAAGTAGAAGAGCTGGTAAATGATACTGTCGATAAAAATCCTGTTGGAAGTGAAATTAAAAGGAAAGAAGTAAGGCCAGACCAATTCTTTATGTAGCTAAGATTCTTCAATACAGACCATTCAGATGGCTTCTTTATGTAGTTCCTGTGATTAAGTATTCCTTTTCGGACCATTAATTAAAAAAAAGCGATTATGGGAATCTGATGAAACCTGATGATACCCTTTAAAGGAAACCTGATGATCATTTAAAGGGTTTTAAAATTATCTCCTGGTTTCTTTACATTTAAATAGGAGAAACGTTTGTTCCAGTCTTTAAATTCTGATGACAATTTTTCATGGCTTATCTAAAATTTTCAAGATCACAAAAACTATTATATCTTTTAATTACTTTATTTTTTTATAACTATTTATAATTTTTTTTAAAAAAATTAACTGATTGAATATTTAGTACTAATTATTATATTTTAAAGTTATTCTCTGTCAAATTGTGAGTTGGAGTTGACGTTTAATGTTTAAATGTATGTTGGTTTGATCTTAATATCTATAAATTATAAAATTAATAAATAACTAAAAACATTTTGTATTTGTAAATGAATTTGAAATGCAATGGAATTACAAATAATTAACAAATTTTACTCATTATAGATATTTTAAATTCATAATGTGCTAGTTTTTGAGATTCTATATTTGGTATTAAAATGATAGAAAATTTATCTTTTCAGTCATGGACAAATAATAATGGATATTTTCACAAATGAATCGGATTGACTTTGATAAACAAATCCAAATCTATTCATGATGTGTGCAAATTAAGTCTACGAAAAATTATTTCTGACAAATGTGACGAAAATCGCTTCGATTTATCAAATTGATTTTTTTCCCTCTCCACGTTGCGAGAACCAAGATATTTTACAGTAGGAACGAAAGAGTATAAATTAAAGCAACAGATAGAAAGTATAAATAAAACAATTTTAATTTCTATCCATCCTCTTCATGCTTCATGCAATAGTATTTTACAATTTTTTTAGATTAGTCCAAGTAAATGAACAATTCATCAAAGTACTTCAACGCATTATTAATTTCATTTATCAAGTTCTTCATAACAACTCACATGCGCTAACAAAAAAAAAAAAATCTCTCAATACATGCACAGTTTAGTAACTTCCCAATGTTGGAAAGCCTCACGATAAACTTCATAATCGCTTATAAATTATGTTTTGAATCTCATAATGTGTCACCGAAGTAAAATATGTCTTAGCTTTTAATAAAATTTCCTTAAGTAGAACAGTTGTTACTCTGAAACTACCAAATCTTAAGTCCTATATTTGTCTACTATGAAACACCTTATGATGTCAAATTTGATGCTATACATTTTAAGAATCTACTCGTACACACATAAATGTAAGCACACGGATACAAATCACACGCACAGACATTATATATATATATATATATATATATATATATATATATATATACTGATATTGTAAGGGCATATTAACAATTATCTAAAAATTTCAAAGTTACATATATATATGGATAGTAAATATTGGAATCTTAAATTTCTTTATAATAATTAGATTCCAAGAATTACGATTCAAAAGGGACTAAAACATAAAAAATCTAAATCAGAGACATAAAAAGGTATTTTTGAAAATCATACTATGTTATCAACTAAGAAGATAAAGAAATAAGGCAAGGATATAAAGTAATTAAACTTTGTTGTCTCACGCTTTAAACTGAGATGCGGTTTAAACAATGTTTTGAAGGATCCTGCCCTCCCCTTCCCCATTGAACAAATACTTTATAATAAAATTGGTTTAAGCCAAAACACATAAGAACCAAACAAGAGTGAAACAAAAAAACATTTCCAAAATATCGCATACTATAATACATGAAGAATACAAAATAGAATAAAATTAGTTAAGTATCACTAAGTTACCTACTAAAATGTTATGAATATAAATATACAAATCTCATTAATAAACAAAAAACAGAATATAAAAAAAAAATTTTTAAATCGGCGTAATCAGTGAAATGAGTGCCTCATGTGCGATTTCAAAAGTTAGTCTAACCACAAATCTAAATTTCAATTTAAGTCCAAGCACCGATAGATTAATTAAAACAGTCACAAGCCAAAAGTTCAGAATCTAATCACTTACGTTTCAAAATAGTATTTATTATTTCTCTTGCTCGCGGAATTCTCTTATACCGTTTCAAAACTCCTCGCCATGATTACTAGCAACATCTATAACATATAAAAGAATGCGCTTAACGGAATACGATGAAAATAAATCCATCAGAGATAAGCTTGACCAAACAGTGCCGGGTCCTAGTCTCTACAATTCACGTAGGAGCTTCCGCGCACTTCACACTAACAATCTTTCTATTACGCTATCCTTTTCTATCTATTTATATCAAATCCAGATTTTTTACACGACTTGATTACATCTATTCTTCCACTTTAAAAAAAAAGTATATATATATATATATATATATATATATATATATATATATATATATGCATAAATATTAAAGATATGAAGAATGTAGTAAAATGTAGTTTTTCAGAATATAAAATTTTTTTATCAAGCCGACACGGTACACTACTTCAAAAAATTTTTTTTTTTGGAGACGGTAATATTAAAAGTGACCACGATCTTGCTCTATTATTATATTATTAAAATTATTGGGAAGAAATAGTCAGTTTAGTAAGCCAATATTTTAAAAGTATTACAAATATCAAATTTCTGAAATTTTTTAAACTCTGATAGAATACTCAATTTTTAAACTTTTTTAGTTATTTCAAGTGATTTATATGTATTTAACTATTATTGGAAACAATTGCTAGTATGGAATAAAAATATCTGACTCTTTTCTTCTTTAACCTTAGCAATTATTTTTGTAATTAAAAACCTGGAAAAAAAACATGAAATTTTTTAATATATTAACTTTCCCATTTTTAAGAAATAAATAGAGTTCTCAGACGTAAACCCATACTGACTTTTATAGTATATATATATATATATATATATATATATATATAATGAATTCTAATAAACATTGAAACATTATATGGAAGATTAATTTTAGAGATTAAACATAAAAATGTTTTAAAAATAATATATTAAGGATGTAATCATTCTTTTACTATTGTATTATACTATTAAAATCATATATGCCAAACTTCATAAGTATACAAATATTCTTGAAAATGAAGAGAAAAGAATAAAAATGAAAAATACGAAGTTAAAATTAAAAAAAAAAATGGCTGTAAATTATAGACAAATTTCTAAAAACAAGCAAATCAAACCAATAATAACAGGATATTCTCAAAATATAATATTAAAAGAAAAAAAGAAAAAAAGAATTTACAAATTGATAAACATCTAATTATTGACAAAAAGGAAAGGAATTATATATATATATATATATAATAAAGGTTTTATTCATAAATATATGTATACCAAACGTAATCTTTTAAAATACGAATTAGTTTTTCACTGAGCATTACCATTTTATAAATATTTTTGTCTTTTTCCACGATATATTCATTTAAAACTTTCTTCTTAAGTCTTCAAGTACTTAAGTAACCAAATCGACGTATGGTTCGTATCAAACTAATTCTATTTTAATACTTTGATCTCATTCAGAATTTGTCATTCCAAATATCCATAGATTCATTTTGACTAATATTATATTTTTTAATTGTTTTATGTATGCAATAAAAAGATACCATTTTGTAATCATTGTATGTGTGATCAACAGACCTTTACAACTTCAAGCAATTTGTGTTGAATTGATTCCAGACTTAATGTTTTATAAAACGATAGTGGAACTTTAACTAGAAAATAAATGGAATAATATGATAACTCCTATATATTGATGATTTTTTTCTGAATCATAGAATTTATAGTTTCGTGGCTAATGTTTTAACAGCATCAAATATTCGATGCACAATATATGTAGAATATTCTTTAAATCTTTCAATTTTTGAAGAATGGAGTTTTAAATTGAAAATTAACAAGGTTTGTGTGTGTGTATGATTATCATGAAGATCCAATTATTACCAGGAAATCATCGAGATATCTAGATAAAACTTATTCTGCTTAATACTTGATTCTTTTGTACATAATTTTGTAAATTAAATCTATTAATATAAGTTTGCTTGATTTCAGGAAGCTGTAAAGTGAAGTAATCTACAGTATAGTAAAATTTTAATTATTATCCCTGGATGCATCGTAAATATTTAATTATTACTAAAGTAATTAAGATAGAGAGAAAACTTAAGTCTTATTTATTATTCTGAATTCTTCTCTATACATATTCACCAGCCAGAGTTATACATTTTTCAATCATTTCTTGACCAAACCATTGGTCACTAAAACGTTTTCCTTTACAATGCTGTTATATTACTAACAGAAATAAATTAAAATAATTTATTAGTTTCAAACATTTCATTTAAATATAGGATAGTTATACAATATTTAATATAATAGAACAGATATGTTAATATTCAAATAAAATTAAAACCCAGAAGAGCTTTTGGAATTTTCATTGTAATTTGTGAAAAACAAATCATGTGCATGCTTTTTTTATATATTTACGTTGCTTATTATTAAAATATCTTTAAATGTTTGCTAAGACTTACGTTCATATTTCCTCGCTTATTTAGTTTATAAATGCAAATTAAAATCGTGAACAATAAATTTCTTTGTTTTTATTAAAAATAACAAACTCATAAAATTTATCTCTCTTCTGTCTGAATTCCAACATTAGAAATTTAATTGTTACAATCCTTTTAAATTGCTGTCTTATGTTTAAAATAACGAATACAAACAAATAGTTATATAAATCACATTTGTTTATTTTTCTTGTAAAATTATGGTATTTTGCATAGTTATAAAATGCGACATGTAAAAATATTTAAATTGGACATTTTGTTTTTCGCGCATTGCAAATTTGCCATTGTTGAGTATGTAGAATCTTCAGCGTTAACGTAAAACTGAACAAACATTATATTTTACATTAATATTTATTCTATTTAAAATACCAAGGGATATTATATTAATGCATCGTGTAAAGATTTAAATTACAAGTATTGTGAATATTTCATATTTTACTTTCAGATGTAAAAAAGCGACGTTTCTAATTTATTTAGAGATATTATCAAAAAACATTTGTGTTTTTAGTCTCTGATGCAATTTTATGCAGATACATTTTGGATATCAACGTTACTTTTGAAACGAATAAACTGCAAACAGAGACTTGATGTATAACGAAGATTTGCTTCATTTTGTAAGCTTTTATTTAAACAAATCCTCTTCTACAGACATGAAATATTGCCAACAAGTCATCAGAAAATACGCCAGTAACATAATGTTCTGTTCAAGAAAGTAGTGTAGATTTTTCTTTATTTTCTTCGCTATCTCGAAATGCTATTGAGAGCAACTATAAGGCTCTGCAGTAAATATAAGGCTTTAGATCACATCGAAGAAAAGGAATGGTAGCAAAACACGTTGGTCTTTCTTTTGTTTTTTTGCGCCAACGCAGCATTTCTCGCACTACAAATACTTATCCATCGATTAGAATGACTACAAACAGAGGAAGATCGGACGAAAAAGAAAGGACTTTTAAAGAAAAGTAGAAAAAAATACATAAATTCTTTTGTGTGGCCCTATTTTATCCCAATTTACTTCCATCCCAAAAGGCGATTCTTCCTTTTCTCACTCTTTTTCCTTTTTTCCCCTCCCTTTTTCCTTATTTTCGTCTGTGATAGTTGAAGTGGGAAAAATTGTCTAGCAAACTTTTTTGGAAGTGGAAGAAAGATTCTTTGGCGCAGAGGTGATTTTTTTCCATCGCCAACAGTGCGAGAGTTGTTTTAATCCAAAAAAAAAAAAAAAAAAAAAAAAAGGAGAGGGGTTACTGTAGATATAGTAGTAACTAGAATTTATTAGTGTTCCTGGTTTTGTCTGAGAATGTATACAACCGGTTTCCTTTTTCTCTGGAGTGCTGTTTTTCTAAAGTAGTGCACATTGTGTGTAGAATTTCCGGATTATATTCTTTATTTTTTCAGAATTTTCACTCGCGCTTTATTTATTTTTTATCCCTCACCACATTAATTTTTCCTTTACTCCAGGAAATGTAACAATTTCATTTCTTTAAAAAATGTCTGCAGTTTTAACACAATTATGATATTTAAGGGGAGTGAAGTTACACCTTCTTATCTAATATTTATTGGACTGATTATTTTTAAATCCAAAATAAAATAACACACACTATTATAAGAGTTTTCAATTATAACTCAATTGTCAAAAAATTGAATATTAACTTAAACTCATGATGAATTCCGAAAGATTTCTTATTAAGAAGGACAAATAAGTTTTAAATGTGTAAGAAAAAGAAGGTATTCTTGAATACTTAATCTATGGCGTTGAAAAATGAACCATTTTTCTGCTTACTTGTCTTTTTTTTATAATCATTTTGAGTTCCTGTTAATTATAATTATGTTACAACTAAAAGTTTGATATATAATATTAAGAATAGATCCAAATATCTTAGTAAATAATATTTTTGTTCATATTTTAACATATATTTCCTATAGCTATTGATTATCTTTTTGAGTATTATGTACCGTGATATAAGAAGATTTACTCAAAAATGAAAGCAGTAGATTTATTTGGAATTTGTATTAATTTTCATTATCCTCTCTTCAAATTCATATTTAAGATAAACAATTATATTTAACACTCTCAAAGTAATTATAAGACACTAGCAAATATTTCAATCTGCAATCAGGTAATCCATTGTTCTTTGAATTTATCATCTTTTCAGAATAATGTTGAACTAGAAAATTTTTCGAAAGGTTTTAAATCTTTTGATATTTTATTATCTTCATAATAATTTAAATAATATGTGGGTTTTTTTTTTGCATATTAGAAATAACTATTTTAGATACACATGGCAGGAGAGAAAATAATTGTGATTAAGTAAATATACATTGTTTTATTCCTAGAATTTCACTGTACTTAAAAATTACCAATCTTGAATTATTAATGTTAAAAAACACTAATAATCATAAACATTTTGTTATAATTTAAACGAATATGGTGGTACATTCTAATGAATGGAAAATATCCGTATTCAAATTTTGAAATTCAAAATATTTATGAAAATGTTAATGATCAAAGTAATAATTGGAATCTAACAGATTTACTACTTATCATACTAAAAGAATTTTTAAAAAACGTACATCAACTGATGTCCAATATTCAAACATAATTCATAAAATAAAAAAAAAAAAAAAAAAAAAACTGAGGAAACATTGGTGAATTTGTTCGAAATTACTTGTAAAATTGAAAGTGAAACTTTTGTTGTTATACAAAATATTTCAGACATCTTCATACATAAAATACTTGCACACGTCAGAATGCGGATAAACCAGCTCGCTCGCTATTAGCAGGTTTCTTGCAATTCATGGGCGATGGGACGTTGTTAACGAGTAAGCAGATTGAAAGATGACACAAAGGCGACAACCGGACTTATTTGTGAATGGAAGAATCGTTAGAAGATTCGAATCTGAGCATTCACAAACTGAAGTTTCTCCCATACGGAGTGTTCCGCATTATGCGGTCTGAAGACTGTGGCAGAGGCATTAAAGTGTGGAAAATTCTAAACAACGACCAGTACCAAATCGGCCTAGAGTCACAAACATCCGCCAAGACTGATATCTGGCAATAATAGCATGATGTCTGAGGAACAGTTTTGCCTCAGAACTAAGTTCAGAACTCTCAGCTTCTACAGGAGAACGAGTTCTCAGATAAACTATTTACTGGAGATTCAATCATGTTGATTTGTATACCAGACGACCAGCAGTTTGCATTTCCCTCACATCTTTGCATAAATGTTCTTGTTTAGACTGGAGTTTTGAACAGTGGACCAATGCAATATTCAGTGACGAATCTGCTTTAGTCTGAATACTGATTCTCATAGGCTAGCTATATGGCAAGAACATAGAACTCATCTTCCCCCAGAAAACATTACTGAAAAATATCGTTTTCGGTCAAAGGATGTCACGGTGTGGGCAAGCATCATGTTGGGCGGTCTAACAGAACTCCATTTCTCTGAGGATTTGTGAATGCTAACATAAAATACACAGGAACGATGCTCTTGAGTATTATGCCACCTATTTCCAGAGGTTGTTGGTCCTGACTATACGTTTGTACCCTTTCTTGTCACTGTGCGAGCCTGATCGAATATTTCCTTGAAACGAAAAATATCCCATGCATGCCACGGTCTACTCACTCAACTTATTTGAATCCTATCGTGCATGCGTGGTTTATGTTCAGGAGACATTTTGCAGCTCTTCCGCATTCACCAAGCTCCATTCCATATCTGAAAAGAGACCTTCGTGATGTTTGGGGATTCTTTCAGTCCGCAACTCATCCACAATATCATAAGAAGTATAAGCTATCGTTGTGCACTGTATCTGAAGTCCAGAAATGACCACATACCTTATTAAACTGCAGCCATGGTCTTTATATTTGATTAGTTTTTCACTAAAGAGTGAACTCCTGTTATCCCAATTTTTATTCAAACTTTTTCTTGGGAAAACATAAGTGATTATTATCGTTCTTTCGCATTTTTTCTTATTTTATAACTGATTTTACTTTCGCATATCAGGTATCCAACCATTCCATCTTAGATTTCCCTTATTATTCACATACCAATTAGGCTTAACTTTCGGACGCACCAATATGTTATAAATTCTCTAATTTATTCACCAGTATAAAAAATTATATCGCCATTACGTACACACTAATTTTTTCCCCTATCCTATTGAAAAGAATTTAAATAGACTACTCCGCTGTTCACCTGCATATCAACAGCCCGGGAGGAAAAAGGTAAAAGGGAGAACGGGGAGAGAAAAAACAATAAATTTAGACAGAAAGAGTGAGTGAGCGAGAAAGAGAGAGGGAGAAGAAAAATCCATCTTCGTCGTCAGTATCTCCCTCTCCCTGCAGGTACCTTCAACCCCCCGTCTATTCGTCACTCACGTATGCCCTTTCTTCATTTCAGAGCCTCCATTTGCATTTCACTCGTCGCCTATCGAATTTCTGAACGGAATATGAACCATTCACGCTTTTTTTTAAACCTACCACTGGATGGAGACCACGAATCGAAATAGAGCGTTGGGAATAGAAGTAAACACGATTGCCCGAACTCAAACGAATAATGCAAATAAGAACGAAATAAGGTTCAAAATTTAAGAATCTCCATTAAACAAAAGCAATATTCACAGCGAACGATCGCCAACATACACTCCGAGTGTTTAAAATCAGCAGTGCTGGATTCTGTATTTAAAGGAGAGAAGTTTTTCTTCCCTCTTCCTGATAAAACCAATAAAAGACCAGAACTGAATTTAACGGTTCTTCTGAGTGTTTCAATTTTCCTTCGAATGTTACAATATTTTTCGGCGAAATGGAATCACTTCCACGAAATGGAAGAAAGAAGAGGGAAAAAAATTAAGTAAAATAGAATAAAAAAAGGGTTATCCCCGTCCAGAAAACATATTCCATGCTCGTTTACGTGTTTCCCCAAACAGAAATCTTTTCGAATTCCAATTTTTGGTAAAGCATTTTTCCACGTTTTCGATTTCTAACCGTCCGTGTGGCCGCATATCTAAAAACAGGAATTTTTTTGGTGAAATAACGCTCAGTGGGAGATTGGTGGGTGGAAGGACGAATGAAAAACTAAAAATAAATCCTTTTGGTAAAGTGGGAGGAAGTAAAAAAGGTGCATTGTGCAGTCAAGAATTGCCCTCTAAGCAAACAGCCGTCGAGAAGTTTTGGAAAGGAATTGTTTGAAAGTATCCTGAACCCAGATGTCGCCACAAAAATTTCTTTTTTGAATATCGTTTGGCCACGTAAGCCAGAGGACAATTCTGTATCCTTGGGTTGTTATCCTCGACTTCGCCCACTAACGTTTCTTTCTTTCTTTCTTTTTCTTTTCGAAGTTTTGTGGAGAAGTCTTCAATTTTGTTTCGCTGGACCACCGTCACAAAGTGATGGGACCATTGTATATTCTGGCACATCTCCAGGAGAGCTTGACCATAACTTTGCATACGGATTTTTTTGATTCCAAAATGTTGTGAAATCTGGCAGAAAGTCAGACCTTGCCAAAAGAGAGAGGACGTAGAATGCCCTAGAGGCTTTAGTAAAGAATCTTTGGCATTCAAGTGAATCTTATTTTTTTCTCTTTTAGTTCTCTCAACATTATCGAATTCACTGCATCAAAGTTTAGTTATTCCTTTGAAGCATCCGAAATAATTGAAAACAGTTTATCTTGTGTTTCTTATTTGATATTTGGCTCATTTGCTTATCAGTTAGTTTATTAATGCATTGAAAAAGTTACGAATGCTCAAATAGGAACGATATGAAATGATCAATTTTTCTTAAATGTTCATTAGTATATAGTCTTATTCTAACTCTCAGGGACATTTTAAATGTAGCATTTTGAAGAAATATTTAATAATTCTTAGTCAATTTTTTTAAAATTCTTTGTTTTAATTAAAAGCCTGTGTGCGAGGAATCGCGTTTAACTCAGAGTACTAGAAATATTCTTATCATAGTACTAGAAATATTACATACTCAAATAAACTTATTTTAAATTTACTGATAGCAAATTATGCAGTAGAATATGTTTTGTCTCTATTGCATTTAAAATGTACCATGTACACATCAAGAGGCTCATTATTTTAAAATTTAAATTTATTTCAATATTCTTGTAGGGAAAATTATTATTCAAACACTTTTCTTCCTCTTGTTCTGCCATTGTATTGTAACATTTTCTTTGTGTCAGAAGTGCCAATCCTCATTATAATGATAAAGAAAAAAATGCATTTACCCTGTACTCTTATGTCGTACTTTAAAAATATTTATCAAAAATTCTCTATAAGAAACATTTTGTTAAAAATATATTTAAATTTTTTAATTACTTCAATCAAATTTCTATCACTTAATTATCAGTTAAATAAACATCCGTTAATATTCCTTACATACAAGTTCCCTCAATATTCCTTACATACAGGTACATTTATGCTCAAATAACTCCAGTTGTACTCTAAGACTAGATTTTTAAGACATAAAGAATTACAAGAAAGTTTACGTTCATTGATGCAATTTCTAGATTGAATTTCCTTATCCTTACCCAAATGATATGGATACAAAATAAAGACAGTATTTTCTACGACAGAATGGGGCAAGAATAGAACTATTAGACATTGACTAAGGGCAAGGGTTTTCCTGTTGGGGCTGTTCGCTCGCGCCCCACCTTTTTGCCGCAAGGGCGCTGTTAAGTCACAATGCCCGTGTTGCAGAAGTAATCAATCAAATTTTTGCTCTGCGTTCAACGGAGGAGGAATGGCAATAAATCAACCACACATGACGGCGGATGCGTTCTTCGTTTTCTTAAGGCGGATTTCAAATAAAAAAAGTCAAGGTAAAAAAACCGTCTTCTTTTTTTTCTTTTTTTTTGTATTAGTTTTTCACTTTACTTTTTTTCTCACTTCTCGTACCATGTTTATTCCTAAATCCAATGCGTTTTTTCAAATGAATGAAGAATAAAGCCGTTGCCTCTTCGCATCCTTTTTTTTTCCTTTCGTTTTCTGCTAACATATCATAGGTGGAGTTTAAAATAGGAAGAGTGAAGTTATGCGAAAAATAAAAATACTGGCTCTTTTTTGCTATATGCTATTTTGAACCATTGATACGTGAAAATACGCTTTAAATTTATAAAAGGAATGTGATTTGATCCATAATTTTATTAGTTACGATGACTCTGAAATTTTTATGAAACTTTTTTTCTTCCTTTTATTTTTATCACATTCGAAGAGAATTTAGAACAACATAAATAAGGGGAAACAAATTGGGAGAGAAAAGGGAGGAGAAATAATAATTTCCAGCTACTTACTTTTTAAAAATCGGTATCACTTTGTACAAGTGTTGATATTACGCAAATGTTCTAATCATAATTTGAAAATTCAAATACCATTCCTAGTTCTTGGTACATCATGTAAAATCAATGAAACAATCACTTAACTCTCAGTTACTCTTGAATTTCAAAAGGCAAGTATTAGTGAGATTTTTTTTAAAGCAAAATCGATACACTATCATACACACCATAAATTGTTTTATACAAAGTTTCACGAATAACAGATTAGCCACAAAAGGAAATTTTTAAAAAGTAATTATTCAATTATTCAAGTAAATGTAAGAATTATAGCAAACGATGAAATATTGAAGTGGAGATAATATTCTTTTCATATATTAAAAATTAAAGCAAACGATAAATTACAAAATTGAATATATTTTAAACTAAATGTAATTATTACTACTGCAAAATGAAAAAAAAATCTTTATACACTAATTTGTTCTTAACACTAATACTTTAAAGAGACGACTACAATTCATATTGAAACTATTGTGAATCGGTTGGAAGATATCGAATTAAATTAAACAAGTCACGTGCATTTAAAGCTTTACTTTTTTGGACGACATTTTGTGGTTGTATGAGAAAAAAAACACCTTTGGTGGCTAATGATTCCTTTTAAGTTATACAAGATTCATAGGATATTTATTATGGTTTTAAAATAAATATAAAAGTGCTATATTTTTTCATGTATAACATAATATTTAGCAACAAGAGGAAAATGTTTAATAATACATGATCGCATATTTTATTTAACTAATATATTTTTTCTAATCTCAAAATCTCTTTAGTTTGTGAACATCATTATCTTTTTTAAAAAGAGTAAAATGTTTCAAAATGTTTACAGATGAAATTACGTTCTTCGTTTAGTTTAGACATAACTTTTTAAAAAATTTCACTTTTCTTATAATTATAATTAATGAATACGGGAAAATAAAACAAGAAATTACTAAAATTAGAGGGAAAATGTTATATTGCTATGCATTAAATTTTTTTAAAATATCTAATTTAAATTTTTAAAGTCATTTAAAGAACTATTACTTTGATATCCTTGTTATTTATACTCATATATATGTAAGAAATGCAATTCCTATCAAAGAGCATTTTTTTGTTATTCAATGAGATAAATAGGAATGCCGCAATGGTTCAATTTTAATAATTGTTTTTATTTATCTATAATCAAGAAATTTATTTATTTATTTTTGAAAAAAAAATGCAACCTAATTTGCGTATCTTAATCTTCAATAACTTTAAAGATGGATGAAGTGTACTATGGTAAAACATCACAATATATTTTAAAATATTAAACAAAATTTTAAATTTTCAGTATGCATACAGTCATGATTTCTTAAGGGGAGAAAAACAGCGTCTGTCGATAAAATGTATGCTTATTTACGTTTCTATCACTTTCATACCCACAAATCTAATTGTGAAAAATTTCTTCCCTACGAATATACTCATTATTTGTTTAAGAGATATATTAATCGGTTTCCATATACGAGGTGAAAAACATATCAAAATTTGTTCATTTTAATTGGAAAGGAACTATACCTTACTGAACACAGCCTAATCATCTTCCTATTAAAATTAATTAATTTGTATCACAATTGTCTCTGTTTCCATCTCCATCAAAACTCATCGCAAAATCTTCACTCTAATTCTTCCAAGAAGGAATTCGGTGGTAAAGTTTTCTTGTACCCAGAAGCCAAACCATCTCTTTTACCAAACTCATTATACTCAGATACGCACGACTGATGCCTTTAGGAACTCTCAGTTCTTTTTTCTTTTTTTATATATATATATATAAATATCAGGACATCAAAGGGAACTACTCAGTGAAAAGTCCGGGAAACAAAAGGTTGCCCTCTCCTTTTACCCCGGGTACCCTCAAAGTTCACTTTGAGTGTAGGGACCCCCTCCCCCCGTTGCCATCGATTGCAAAGGACTGCGTCACCCGCGAGTATGTGTGGAATCGATACAACCCCGTCCCTATTTAGACTTCACTTCATCGATTCATCTCCACTCCCTCCCCTTTCCTTCGTAAGAGACCACGATTCGTACTATTCTCCCACCCTCCCCATACATCCGTGCGTGCGTACGGGTGGGATACATCCTAGGGTTTTATCACTAGATAGACCGCCCTAGGAGAGCCATACTTAGAACGACCAAGGATGGGGCTTGTTAATGCGCCCCTGTAAGAAGGGGCGAATCCTTCCATTTCAGCTGGCGCGCGTGGTGAGTTATTGGAATGATGTCTGGCGACATAAATTTCAGGATGGAATGAGGTGTGGGATAGTTTTTCTCACGCACGCGGCTTTTCAGCAATTGTAATTTACCTCTCGTGGAACCGCTGCAGATGACGTAGATGGAGTATCGTGTCGTAACTACGTGAGAATAAGGCATGTTGTCTTTTGAAATGAGAGTTGTTGAAATGACAATCGATTAATAAATGTTTCTTTTATTGTATTAGTTATGAATGTTTTGCTTTGTGGATGAGAATGATGACTGTGCGCTGGTAAAACCTCTTTGGTGTAGCTTTATGGGAGGCCTTACTGAGAATAGAAGTAATACAGAAAGCTTTGGACTGCGTAATAATTAATTCTGTCTTTAAATCCTTATAATATTTTATCTCGATGTATTTATTTCACTGTTATATGTTCCAGATAAGTGCACATAAAAGAATTTATGAATTAAATATAAAACATGCGGTAAATATGTAGAGTGAAGTATTTTAGACTTAACTTTGGAGTTAAATTATTCGTCTTAATGTTAAATAATCTTTTTGTGAATTATTGTTTGATTTTATGATGATTTTATTCTTGTTTTTTTTTAACGATTCAATAATTTAAAATCGTGGCCTTTATCAATTAAATTCAATAATGCCAAATTATAAAAGCATTTGTGAAATTTCATTGTTCTGTTCCCAGTTAGTTTATTTGCTCTTGTATTTATTAATATTAAAATAATAATAAAAATAATAATATTGATCCGAAATAATAAATATAAAAATAATAATAATGATCCAAAATAATAAATATAATAATAATAATAATGATCCGTATTAAAATAATAATGATGATCCGAAATGTTTGGAACTAACTTTTCAACAAATAACACTGTTAATCGACTATTTTTAAAATAATGATGTAATCTTAATTATTTCCTTCAAATGCTTAAAATATGTCCATAAAATTTGTCAAAAGAAAATAACTTCTATCAACCACGGGATTTCGAAATTTTTAAAAAATTTATTAAATACTGAGAGCATAGATGGATTATTAAATCGCTTAAAGGCAAACAGTATGGATATTGAGGACAAATCTAATAAGTATGAACCTAACTCAAATGATGAGGGTCACACTCGAGTTGACAACTCACACTTTAAACTTCTCCGCTATCTTAATGTGAGGACACTTAGCCTTGTCTAATTAACCCCCTACTCGACGGGCCTTTAAATAACATTGGAACTCGAACCCACTACTCGATGGAAACAACACTGACCATGACCACTCAACTACGGAGTTCTGAGAGCATAGAAAATGAAACAAAGATAAAATGTATTAAAGGCTGATCAACTTACTTATTTTACATTAATGAATTTTCATTTCTTAATATGCATATATATGTAGCATTCTATATTTGGTAGAATCGCAAAATAAAGTCAATATAGCTGTTGTTCTAAAATTAACTGATGTTTTTTTTTCTATATTTTATCTCTGCAAAAATAATGCTTCTCGTGCGAAATGTCTCTGACATAAGAAATGTAAATAGTTTAAATTTGCAAAGGAATAAATCTGGTGATATTTAACATATCTGCAATAATATCAGCACTATAAATTTTTTTTATCCTTGAACATAGATCCAGAGAAATGTGATGCAAAAATGCATTTATGTAATGTTTTATAAAAATTTGAAAGTTTATTTGTTTATCCATTATACAAATCCAGTCCGTTGATCGCATTATTCCAAAAGTTTTAGTGTGCTTCACTATGCGGAAGAGCCATAGAATTTTTTTTTTTAAATTTGTTTCGGGTTATATTTTTCGAAAATTCCATTTTCCCATGTTTTCCAGAAGTTGCAGCAATTTTTCCCAAACTTTTTTTGCTCAAAAGCCCTGCATTTTAGCGAGCTTTTTGAAACAATTTGAATTTTTGGAATCGTTTCACAGATAACAGACAGACATTAGTTTTTGTTGTAGAAGAAATAAATTTATATTAATAAGCAGAAGAATTTGTTTGTGTGTTTAAATAATGTAGCACAAAAATGGAAAATCTCAGAGGCATGAAATTTGGTACACTGAAACTGAGGGTGTTGGTAATGTGCTCCTCGAAGCAATTTATTTTTTAAAAATTAATTTTAGATTTTTTTTTTTTAAAAATGTATGTTAAAAGGGACCTATAACTTTTCATTGCGCATGATTCTAGCACATATTAAGTCGTATGATATCACCTTATTTCGATGTTTTTAAATATCATATTTATTCGATGATTTTTAGCTTTTTAAAATATCATTATATTTATTCATTTTTTTTCTTTGCCGGGGAATGTAATTTTTAAATATTGTAATTTTAATGCATTTATTTCTTCTTTGATATAAGATTACGACTCTGTTTCAATTTAATCATTTAAAATTTTACCCGATTGAACATATTATTACCAAATAATATTTACCCTAAAACGCTCCAAATTTTTACCAAAGCACATACACACATCTATGATATTCATAATCCTTCTATTCGAAGCGTCCCTAGTTATTCTTCAAATTCCAAAATTAAAAGTCTTCGAAATGTTCTTTTAATTTATAATACATATAACTTGTGTTTTTTGCTTATTTCACTATTTTGTACCAAGTTGTGACAAAGTTCCTTTCCTATTCGCCTCTTGTCTCATAGCTAAACTAAATATACTAACACTAAGAGTCAATAAGTCAGTCAAAGAGAAGCTAGACAGATCGTACACACTGTATTTATTTCACAATTTATACTATAACAACAAATATGTACCGACTCTCCCAAAATATCGCCCTAGATATATTCACTTGTTCCACTAATACCAAACTAACGGAGTCTTACCATCGAAGCAGAGTTGAGGCTGTCTCGACTTCTAGGTTACACTATGCCGCGATAATTAGTGGCAATTCTCGACCCCATCTTCGACTATAGAACAACTGTCAAACGCTAGAGTCACTCGACCTCTATCGTGTGTCTCAAGCTTAGCTTATATACTTCCTATCTACATCGCTTTACTTTATTTCTACCTGTCTGTAATTTAAATACTCACATTTCATTTTTGGTTGGGAAGAAGTTGCTTATTTATAGCATTCAATCTTAATTAAAAGTCCCCGAGGTTAGTGAAGAGAAAACCGCGAATAACCTAACGTCACAAAGTCAATTCCAATATAGTGGATAAATACCGACATTCTATCTTCTTAACCTGGCTTTAATTCCCCACCTTTCTTTTTGTCTGTTTTACATTTATTGTTTCGCTAATTTCAAATTTACCAAAAGCTTTTCTTTTTAAGCTTCTTTTCTTGAAATAATTGTTGTTGTTATTATTATTTTAATAATTTTCTTTCATGCTTAATTTTTTTTCTTTCTTGATTTATAACGTTGAACATATTTTTTGTATAGTTCGCGGCTTAGTCTTTAAACAATATGTCTCAAGACTACGATTTTTGCGCCATCTGAAAAGAGCTAATTTTTTTAAAAGAAGACAGAATTGAATTACAGTGTGTTGATAAATTAGCCGAGTTTCAGAAAAGAGCTTTGTTAAGTGTCTATTTCTGATTTTTTTAAAAAAATTTAATCGTTCCATCCAGAAATCGGTCGACCAAACAGCACCGTATTCATATGGGTAACTGGAATGATCAGTCATCCCTTTTTTAAAAAAGAAAAAAGGGATAAATGCCAATTATTTGGTTTAATATGGAAATTTAATTGCACAACAGTTACTGAGTTTAGTTTTTTCGCTTTATCTCCCTCTCCTCTAGCTACAAAATTTCCACTCAGCTGCGCATAGGTGTGACACATGACATCACGGTCCCTTTATGCTTCTGATAATGTATTATTTTCCATAGAACTTTTCGAATATCTTTATAATTATTAATTTGCTCCTACACAGTGAAAAAAAAAATTATGTATTGAAATACTTTTACAAAAATTTTGTAGAATTTCATTTTTATTGTTCACTCATGTGAATAACAGGTATTCCAGTTAGTCATATGTAGCAGAATGGACCGGAAATTATACGAAATAAAAATGAATTTAGATTTTCTGACAAAGCATTTTTGAAATAGTCTAACTGCATAATAAATAAAGGGCACCGATAGACTGCAGAAAAAGATCAAACTTGAGTGATAGTCAGCTTTAACTATTGATCCGTAATGTATACAGTCACAACGGACAGACATTATATCAGTTCACATCACACTTTAATACTCGGTCAGTGCACTGAATGTCCGGCTAGCAAACAGAAAATATATGGTTGGATCTGCATCATAATAGAACATGAATATGTATTACTCTAGTGAACGCGGGTGTTCGTGTAGGATACGGATGGAATCTAGGACTGCCCATTGAAATTGTTTTTGTATTCATTTCTCTTATATATATTCAAATGATTTTTAAGCATCTTTCGAAATTTTCTAGAAAGTATGAAGCTTGTAAATAAGGATATTAGTTATTTTATAGTTTTATATATAGATGTTTATTTCTCTCTGTCTCTCTCTTTTTTTATTCAATCGCATATCTTTGTATCTAAACTTCTCAAAATGTTTCTTATGATCGAAGATCAGCGATCTTTTTGTTGCCAAAAGAGCAACAAAAATTTCAAAAGGCCCCGTTTTAAAGACACTATGTTAAGAAAAATGCAAATTCAGTTTTTTGAATGATAATCTTCTGATTCAAAATAGTTTTATGTTTTGAAATGTATGTATTTATATAAAAAGTCAAGATTATACACATATATGCAATAACTAAAAAAATCACAAATACAAAATGATAAATATATACGTGTGTAAAATAATACTCAAATGAAACCAAACGAATTTTTACTAATTATCATTTAATAAAAATTTTAATGTTATTCAGTTTATTTATAGTTATTGGTTATAATTTGAATGATTGGTTGTTTTTATCAAAGCCTCACTTTGAAGCAACTCGAGAGTTATTGATTGCGGACTTTGTAGCTCCTCGGTCAAGTGACAAGAACGACACTTCAGCTGACATTCCTCTCTCCAATCCTCCATACTATACCACGGGAGGACTTTGAGCTACGATATATAAAAAATGCATAACTCCGTCATATAATTTGAATTACTTGCTCTTAAATTTAAATTATTCAAAATTTGTAAAACTTTTTTTATTGATGCTAAGATTATAAATATTTATTAACAGTTTTCAATTAATTTTGCAACAGTTTCTTAAAAATATTTACTATTGAAACCGGGGTGTAAAATTACATTGAAAAACAAGCTATTTTTTCTTCGGAAATTTTAACTGATTTAAATAGCCATATCTTTCAGAATTTAGAAAATATTCATTAGTGAAGTTTGGTCTCATTTCTTAGATATCTTTGTTTAAAACTATATTCATGTTACGTTAATTTATTGATTTTTATGGTGCTTTGTTTCTACAGATAAGTGATGGTAGAAGTGAGGGATATAATACAACTAGTTACCACTGAAATGGGTTTCCTCAGACATTATGATATGATGCAAATTTCATCATTCATTTGGAATAAATATTTAATCAGTGTAGAATTTAAAAAGTTAACGAACGGACGCATTTAAAATGTCTCGTAAGTGGGTTGATTCTAGTGCGAGTTTTTGCTATATTTGTGACTTATTTGTAAGCAGAAATAGTATGACTTCTAATTAAAATGGCCTACATACATTATTTTGGTGGCAAAATCAGCAAACAGGATAAACCAAGGGAGCCACTTTTTTATAGTTTGCTCTATTTTAGCTGACTTCGAAAGCGGATAATAAGAAAGAGCACTTCAATACCTTTAGCCAAAGTAATGATCTGAAGGGAACCTAGAAGTCATTTTGAATATTGCTATTTTTGTATAACTCCAACAGCTGAAGAAATTACAAGTTACTTTAAGAAGCCGAAGCATCTTAAGTATTCCAACATCGATTCTGCAATAAAGCAAGTATCTTATTTCGACGAACTTCCTGTACCGCAAGCCACCTTTTAACTACTCTTTAGTTAATGAAGAATACATGCGATCTTATAATCTTGAAAATGAAACAGACATGGATTACATTCCATCAAAGAAACGTTCAGTGGCCCCCATAATAACTCAAGGAACATTGAACGACTTCATGTATGATATGGGGTTGAGTAAGAATAAAACTGAATTGCTTGGATCATTGCTTCAGGAGTGAAAGGTCTATGATAATTATGTACATATTACCATATTATCTGTCAGACCTAAAGACTAAATCAGTTCTTATGAAAAAAGATAATGATGTATGCTTTTCCATTGACATTCCAAGCCTCATGGCATCTTTAGATACCGACCTCTAGTGGCACCAGTAAACATATTAACTACTATTACTATTCTACATTAAACCTGGGATTCATAATAGTTTTCATAAAAGCTCTCGACAGAGACGGTAAGGCATTTGTTTTTATGCGAGATCTGTTCCGGTATGTCGGTAACAGAAATAAAAAGAAGTTTTTATTTATAAGCACAAACACTTACAAACTTCTACAAACGACCAGTTTGAAACTGTTTATATGAAGATAGAAAAAGACACATGCTTTTAATCCAAGACCTTGTAGAAAATTTTCTAGGTGATAACAAATTTTATAAACTACAATAATGCTGTTAAAATATGGTGAAAAATGTAAAAAATTATTTTTGTCATGTGTCATTGAAACTTATTTCCTATATTCTCACCAGGACTTTTTCCCTAAGTAAATAAAGGAACAATCAGCTTTGAGAATAATAAACGATTTCACAGATAGTTATCTACTATATAATATCGTTATCGATTGCAATGATATATAGCAATGTTTTTTGACTTTAGTCGGTTCACCAAGAGATAGAAGATGCCAAACTGTAATATAAACGCAAAACAGGATAAATTCATAAATTAATAAATACACTTAAAGCACTAGACCAATTTAATTTACTTATTACATTCATATTCTATATTTTCGCTATTTATCATTGCTATATTAATTATGTTACTTATAATAAAAAATAATGTGATAGGAGTTATTCCTACAATAATAATGAGTAAGTACAATTCAAACAGCAGAGGAAAGAGTAGGTACAAATAAAAAATACAGAAAATGATAATATACTAACCATTAAAAGCTGACAAAATATTTGAAAAAAGAATAAGAAAGGTGAATTTATAAACTTGAGACTTTTTTTGTATGTTGTAGTAAAGGTGCATCCAGATTGCTGCTATCATCTTGTTGATCTTTGATTAGGATTATTTTCTGTAAGATAGCAAAACCAAGACCTCCATCATTTTAATGACTGATAGGTTTTCTGATATTTTGGTCTCCAACTAGCGCTTTACAAGGTTTGTACAATCAGCATCAGGATTGAAGTCTTAAAAGGAAATGTGCTGTACACATATGCACAGCGAGTGTGTGTGTTGATAATTTTCCAAATATGACCCTCCTTCTTTAATACACTGTACTCAGCCTTTTTTCCAGCTTCCACACATACCCTGGAAGTAGGCAACCACATGGCTATTCAGACACTCTTTCGAAGTCGCTTGAAACGCATCAATCGTCCCGAAATGATGTCCTTTCAGGCTTTGTTTTATCCCAAGGAACCAAAAGAAGTTAGAGAGAGCCGAATCTAATGTGTAGGATGTTTGGGGCAGCGCTGCGACGTACTTACTACACATTTTTTATGACTTGTGAATAAGTACATTGTCATGAAGGAGCAGTCAGGTATCAGCGATTTTCTTCGAAAATAGTGGATCCTAATCCTCAAGCTATCGAGTACTTCTGCATAAAATTTACTCTTCTCCTTTCATCCCGCAAGTGCAAACTCTTTGTGGACCAAATGTTTCGCCTCGATGAAAAAAAAATGAATAATTGCCCTATAAAATGAAATGTGATTCATCCAGATTAAATTGAAACTATGAAATGGGATGAATATATTGGATCAATTGCAATTGTAAGCAGCGAAAAATGTATTTAAATAGTTGGGGTAAAATTAATGAGAATGATATCAAATCAACATGTGACATCGGAACAAACCATTTATAATGTAAGGAAAGACCACAGGAATCTTAAAAGAAATAGGGAAAATGCTTAGGACTCGAACCCTCAATCCTAGTTAGGGAAATACTCACTCGAACCTGAGTGAGTTTGTAAGATATGAATTTAATTTGTACTCTAAATGATAGCTCAAACGCGTTTAGGGAGTTGGAGTACAGAGAAAGGAAAAAAAAAAAAAGAAAAAAGAAAGAAAGAAAGAAAAGAAACTTTTGAACACTACAATTTAATAAAATGAATATAAAAATTTATTAGCATCATTGTTGGATTCTTTTTTTCATTCATTCATTCTATTTGTGACTATATTTAATTAAAATTAGCAAGAGCAAGTGAAACTAATAAAATTGACGAGTTCTACAATAAAATCATGAATGTCTTCCCTGCCCTCCTTGAGTTTCTTGAGTCACTCAAAAACATGCATGTTAGACATGATTTCGTTTTTGTAAATCTGATGAATCATTCAAAAAATCTCCGTCGTGTTATTTCTCTCCTTTTTTCAAAATTTGATGGGACTACGCTGATAGATGGTTCGTGGCGTTTTCCCTCTCGGCGCAAGCACTAAACATATTTTCACTTTCGGCGAAAGTGAAAACTTTCGACACACTCCAATGGCTAGGAGACAACTGACACGCATTTCCTTACATCCTATCCCCCTCTATCCATTTCACTCTTACCTCTTCCCGTTGGCTGGAAAAAAATCAACCTGTATACTTATTGGACAAACTCTGAATAACTAAATGATTTTAATGAAAATGTTTAAAATTTTTACTGAGTCTTTATATTTAAACTAGTGAGTCCAATGAATAATATGAGCCTCTTGAAATTTCCAGTTACGCATCTTTTCTGAACTCGTAGTATATACGCTGGTATAGGTTTTGAATATCTCATTTTATCTGACATGTTAGTGTATTCCTTCAAGAAAATAAATTTCATCAGATATGAATCCAAATAAAATTCTTTTGCAGAAACGATTCTTTATAAAATCACCGTAAGAATTGAATAGTGCGGAGGTGTTAATACGTTTCTGCAGTAAAGGACGAATCCCGCCATTCTGGCTGGCACATTAAATAAATAATGGCAAATGTCTGGCGACATAAATTTAAGGCCTTGGAATGAAAATGAGGCTTCTTTACCCTTGCGTGCTTTTCTGCAATTTTAATAGGGGAGAAAATTTATGACTGCATGAACCATAGGCACAGAATGAGTGACGATTTCGTGCCGTCGTGGGATCATATTTGTTGAAATGGCAATCTATTTATGTTCTTCCGATTCTAGAAAAGTGTATTATCTGTAATTGCTTCTATTTGAAGTTGCAGCAGAGATAAGGTTTGTCATTCAGACAGATGTTTTCTTCATAATTAAAAATATTTAAGTATATGGTAAGTCGCATTTATGTATGATTGTGAAAACTGAAGCACTTAAAATGTACCATCTACTGCTAAATGTTTTCCCAAGACAATCAAAGTACATTGAGGAGAGTAAAATTTAAGATTATTATCTAAATATAAATTACATCTGTTTTCGTTTTGTTTGATAAATTTCTTCAGATTTTCATATGTATGACATTATTAAGGCCATTAGAAAGAAATGAATGGTCGTATAATTAGGTGATAACAAATTTGAATGCAAATATAGAACGTTATAGGTTTCAAAATGCAAATTTAAACGAAATACTCAAATATAACCCATACATTTTTTTTTAAAAAAATAGTTTAGATATTCGAACAATTGAAAGATGAAATATTGCATCTTGTAATTGTTGCTTATCGTTAAATTAAATAATGTGTACTACAACAAAATTAAAACAATTTTACTTCCATATTTAAGGTTCTCAATTGCATCATAACTCCTACTTAATATTGTTTGAGAAAAGGAATATTATTCATTACAGCTGCTAAGTTTATTAATATTTAGTAAAAATAGAAAAATCATATAATTGTGTTAAAATATTTATGTCGATTTCAGAGAGTATTAACTGTTTAAAATCAACATCAGATATTCGTATAGGTTTGTTACTTAATACTTTTACTTATATTGATCATATTTAAAAATATTCTACAAATCCATGTACAGTTTTCAAAAGTTTTCCTTAAACATGTTGATATTTGATAAGATTAGTAGATAATTTAAGAAGAGAAATCAAGAAGGTACCTTTATTAGGAGATTCGTAGAAGTTACAAATAATATTTTCAATTATTCATATGCTGATATCTTTATTGCTGATATTTACAAAGAGCACATTATTTCTAGGTAGCATATAATATATTCTTTCCACAAACTTCGGTAAAATTTATTTTCAAAGCTTAGGTAGGACTCATACAAAGTCTAGGAACTGACGTTTTGTCCTATATACACATTTTGTGTATGTGAAAACTCTATAAATGCATATATGACAACTTAAGAATATATATATATATATATATATATATACACTAATGTTGTCATATATGCATGCATAGAGTTTTCACATAAACAATATATATATATATTATTCAATTCTTTAATAATCTGCACCACATTGCAATCATTATTCTCCTATCCGTCGGGAAATTAGTATCTTCTGTTATTATTCACTACAAACAGATCCGATGTAAATGCAATATATACTTTATATAAAAATATTCCAAAGTATTTAAAACAAATTGATGCGCTAATTATTTTTGAAGTAATTTAAAGCTGAGGAGAATGAAATTAAAAAAAAAAAACATTTCGAAGACAAGCGAAATAAATACATTAATTTTAGCTAGACCATTACTCCAACTGAAATTTCTTCTTTTTACCTTTCAAAATTAACCTTAATACTAAAGTACACTCCTTACTGAAGGGGGGAAAGCACCAGGAAAACTATCTAGGTATTTTATTTTCAGCTCATACCCGAAAGAAAAGTCATCAAAATGTAATTTGTCATTCTATGGGGGAACGAATGTAATTTTCAAGAAATTGAACGACCTTTCTAACAAAAAGAAAGTCCTCCCACAACCGAACAAACAAGAGAGAAATAAAAAAAAACCCTCCTATCGTAAGTGGCATTTAAAACGGCACTTAGCTACCACACGACGTCTTATAAATTAGATTTTATTAAAGCCCGACCGGGGCTAATAAAAGCACCCTCCACAATACCCAATGCCAGGGCTTCATTAAGCCCCATTTGAAGGGGCACCAACAAAAGAGGCAATGCTAATAACAGAGGGCTTTAATATCATTAAGGCTCGTCCTTATGAAGTATATCGTCGTTCTGTAACGAACCAATTACAAAGAAGGCGCGTCCATTACTGCGTATGGATGTGTATCGGGCGAAATTGAGTTCGCAGTTGAGTTTGTAGTTACCATGAAACCCCCACGAAGCTATTCTCCTCGTAAAGTGTGAATGTCGGGAAATCCATTTAATTATTACTTTTAACTCAAGTAATTGAGTTTTGAACTTTATTACAATGGGTTTATTGTTTTTCCGGCATCGCTAATGCATGTTTCAATGACAAAATGCTGAAGTGTAAATTTTAATTAGATAATGATAATTTGTTTCAATCTGGCGTATAATTTCTTGTTTATTTTGAAAGGACGATGTCAAATTGATTGGTGGCACTTAAAGAAATGCTGCTATTATTTTGAGATTTAGGTACTTGGTATTTTAGATGATAAGTGGAATAAGTTTTTGATGGGAGAAGATTTTTGGATATTGTAAAAGTTGGTGAGGCATGTACTAAAATTTTTGAAATCTTTTATTTACATAAATTTAATTGGAGCAAAGTCTAGTCTTGAGAAGAAAAAGAATTGATTTCTAAAAGGCTAATTATATTTTTAGTGTTTCTTTACTATACGGAAAATTTAATTAAAACGTATTTTCAATTATTCTAATGTTCAAATTATTCTCGATTTTTTTAAAATTTCTGATGACTGTATTTTATTAGTGATATTTGTAAATACGTATAGATATATATTTATGCTGATATTATTACTGATAACTTAATTGTGCTCTGTATTTAGCTTTTTCTGATTAAATGATGGAGATAAAAACTATTATTGTTCTAAATTACAGATATTAAGAATTTTTTTTTTATTTCACTTTACGACATAGTTAATAAAAATCTGATTTTATGTCGAAAGTAGACAAGTTGGTTTTTTAAAATAGAGAAATATTGATATCAAGAATATTTTTATATATATTCTTACTTTTATCATATTATAAGAACCTACCACTTATTTTTATCATAATTCAAAACTAAAATTTTATTTAAATTAAATTTATTTTATCAGAACTATGTATTACGTGGGTTATTTTAGATTGTTTTAAATTCAGTCACAAATAATTAAAACTGAAATTATTTAGGGATAAATGTATTAATTAAATAAAAGCCTTTAAAAAATTCATTTAGAATTTTATATTATTTTAATTTTAAAAAATAATGGTAACATTGATGTTAAGAAAAATATGAGAAGTGACATAAAATGAAACGATGAAATTAGAAAAAGTGTCTTCTGAGCAAAACAGTTATCAATACATAAAAAAGATAATTAAAATGATATTAAAATACTTATAGCTACACATATAAAATGTATTAAAAATAGTGATATAATATTTCTAAGCTTGTACTTCGAAAATAGAAGTAAATTATATATAAATTAATCTTCAATGAGAATTCAATTGACTTAAGAATTCTACCTATTCAATTATTTATTTAAACGCATACACCCACAACTCATAAATTTTAAAAAAAATTTGATATAAGTCATTATTCTCTTTATATCCTTATTAGATTATTTAATTTTTCATATCCATTATACATGAAAATAATATCTTTGAAAAAAAAATCGAATAATCACTGAAAAGAAAAGTAGCAAAACCTTGACATGAAGTTAGTACGATGAAAGAAATAATGAACATCTTTATTTTTTTTATCCGATGCTCAAATGAAAAGAGCTTAATTCAATTAATACCATTATGTATTCATCAGGCTTAATCTATTTAATCTTTAAATTTGATTTACATACGTGTAAGAGTGTATTTTCAATTTAGTGTGAAAGACAATGTTTTTAATATACACCTCTTTTGAATATCTTCACTAATCCATTTAGCTTAAAATTTGCATAATTTTGACTCACACCAGAAATGCTGGAAACGTCTTCTTCAGTTATCATGCTTTAAAATGTAATTTTGAAAGTAAAATAGAAAAAGCTGCTTTTTTTAGAATGTAAAATCAGATTTAATAGCTGAGCGTTTTGAATGAGAAATTAATTATTAATCCGCTTTTTTTTTCTCCTCCAATTTTTCCTATCAGTTTGTATAAATGTGAAAATTTCAAATCGTTACTTTTTATTTATTTGTTGTTTCAAAGAAGAAATAATATTCTAAAAATAGTTAACTTTTATATGAAATGAGTAGCAGGAATTTTTTTATCAGTTAGTTCTCGAACTAAAAAGCATACAATCCGATTTTATGAATGGTTTACGTGAGGTAGTTAAAACAATTTTTAGTCACCCAAGAGACTGTTGTTTTAGTTGGATAACTTTTAACGTACCAGATCACTTTTCAATTTTTTACCGTTTGCTTCAATTGTAATTACATTTAGCTTAAATATATTTAATTTAATGATTTATCATTTGCTTTAATTTTAATATCTGAAAAATTTACTATCATCCGTTTCTCGATATTTCATTGTTTACTTTAATTCTTATATTTAATCAAGTAATTTAATGCTAATTATTATAAAAAGGAACCTTGAGTGACTAAGTCTGTTCTTTAGAAAATTTTGCATATAATTTTTGTTTTGTTTATATTTAGTTCAGTATCGAGAGATTTATTTCGTTTTTGATGGAAAAATTACGCCTTTAATGTTTCAGTAGTGATATTTTGTTGCAGGTGGAAAGGTAGATAAATTAGATAAATCAATACAAAAAAAATCATATTCGATGCTTGAAACTGTAATAGCATTCAGTTAAAAACTTTTTTAAGAATAGCTCTAAAATAGCCCATAGCTCTTTTCTGATATACTTTTTCACCATTAATTTATTTTATCGGGTTACATAATGTTAAAATGAATATTCATCACTGACTTCGTACTTTAATCGTTAATGAAGGCTGTTTAAATTTTGAAAACAATTTTTTTTCTTATGTAATATAACAATATAATCTCTCGATTCATGTATCTGCTGAGTTTTTGAATATAAGTTGACTTTTCCCCTCAACATTCACTTAAAAATTATCATTTTCGATGCATTATCAAGTTGTTTGTTCAATGTTCGATTAATAATTATTAAGTTCTAATAATTCTCAAAGCTGTCTTAGCGAGAAAAAAAACCGAAAAAATAAATGCGAAAGCTAAAATAAAGAATAATATGTAAGTTTCAATAATTTTTTCAACCATTGTACAAAATTATTCAAAATGAATCATCCGATTCAAATTTCCATATTTTCTAAAATGAACGCACTGACTTATGTGTATATGTGTATTCAAAGGAAGTATGTAGAAGTTTTATACTATGATGTTGTTTATTTGTTTTTCGCAAAGCTATTTCACGAAAGCTGTTTTAGAAGTTTTTCAGCGGCAAAAGTGATAATGTTTTCCACGGAGCAGAAAACATTTTGTGTGCTGTCGCTATGCGGATTTCTAATCACCATTCAGCATGAATTTCGTAATACGTACCGAAGCAGTCCACCTTTGACTCAGATTATTTGAACGTGGTATTGTCAGTTTGAAGGAATTGGATCTCTTGGAAAAGGGGAAATGGAGAGATACCATCATGGCAATATACTTAAAGCTAAAGGAGGTTATGTCAAGAACACTTGTAAAAACTACCTATATATTTTCTTTGTATATTTTTCCTTTATATCTATACATTACTTATCATTTTGTGTCTTTTATTTATGAAGATACAATATTTCGAAATTGTATGATTCATTTTGAATAACTTTGTATATGTAAAAGGCAAAAGTAAACACAATATGTTATTTATGCATAAATTAATTATGATCAATTAAAGGAAATTCAAAAGCAAAGAGAATTTTTTACATATTGAAACACATTATTAACATCTCATCAATAAAACGAAATTTTTTTAACGAGATAATTCTAATTAACGATGTTGCAAAGGAATCATCAAAATATTTTTTTTAGAAAATAGATTGTTTCGCCTCACTAACACTCAATTTAATACTTTCATTGGATGTAATAGATATCAATGGGAAAGAATTCGATAAACATCAGTTTATTACATAATTTGTGACTTATAATCCATTAATGTCCTTTTTAAGCCACTTAAGATTTATTTACTTATTATTCTTTTTCATCTAGAAGATACATACTACGAATGTCTTTAGTGTTAGATGTAAGTCATTTAATATTGAATTCTGTAATACACAACTTGATTACGGAAGCATTTAATTCAATATAAAAAATGATTTCGAAACATAAAATCATAATTAATAATATTTTAAATTAAAATTCAAAACTTCGCTCCAGAAGTGGTTTTTTTTTTCTTCTCAAGTTTGTAATCCTTCACTTAAAATATTTTTCTTATCAGATTAGAATTTGTATTCAATTGATGTAGGAAGCCACCAGCCCTCATGATAAAAAGTAGAAATTCATGGTCACAATTAATATCTAATAAATTTGTTTTATAGTTTTTTGTGATTATTGAAGAATAAAATTTGTAATAATTTACGAAACAGAACTTGAGATTTTATAGACGTTAAGAGACACTAATTTGAAGTTTATGGATTTATTTTCGATGTTAACGAAAATTTTTCATTTATATAATGCATTCATTTTTAATGCAACGTCAGAAACAATATTTTTGTCTTCCGAATTAGTCACGTTTTCAATGTCATTTTTTTCCTATTCTCCCATTCAACTTGAAACAGCTCGTAAGGGGTGATATACCCCTCTGGGTATTGGATACCCAGGTTTACGATGAAAGAGAGAGGGAAAGCCTTCTTCGTAGGCAGTCTGCACTAAAACGGGACAAATGGCCCTCCCCTTTGCGAGCATAGATCACGCGAGGGCTGCTTTTAATTAGGGGGACAACTTTTCTCGGCCCATCGCCATGGAAACGGGACAAAAAATGGAAACTGTTTCCAGAATCTTTCATTGGATTTGTTGGGAAGCCGCTGTCGTCCGTTGAATCCAGGGAGAAATCTTTGTTCTTGGACTTTCTTAAACTCGAGTTCTTTGCCTTCGAAAATCAGTTGTTTGCTTTGAACACTTGGAGGAAACTGTAATCGAAAATAAATGATATTTAAAACTATACGTGTATTTTATTACTTGATGAATAGGTTTCGGCTGGTTTTATTATATTTTCTCATATCCCTCCCTGTCAGTAAATATATATATATATATATATATATATATATATATATATATATATATATATATATATATATA
>BMAW01025201.1:39626-54311 GCA_019974015.1 Nephila pilipes
ATATATATATATATATATATATATATATATATATATATATATATATACATAAATATTTTTTCTCTATTTAGACTATTCCTAATTTGGATCGGGTTTCGTTTATCGAATTTGACTGATGTAACTAAAATAGTTGGTTTTGAAAACTTTTTTACATTTGTTGAAGTGTCAGTTTCGAAGTATATATCTACGGTTTATCAAATGTATTGCTAATTAAATTGAATAAATAAGTTTCCCTTGGGAGGCTATATACCGTGCTATTCGTCTATTTGTGAATTTATTTGTTTGTTGGATTGATTCAACTAATAGTCAATTGAACAATGATGGAAGGATGTGTAATTAGTAAATTAATTTCAATATGTAAAAACTTTTTATTTTGAATACTTATATCTGTACTAAAAATTACCATATATATTCTTCGTATTAAAGGGCAATTTAGAAAAGAAAAGAAAAAGTTATTTGTATTTTTGTATTAAAATATGTTTTCTTAGTTGATTTCATTATTTTGTTCGCTTATGGAGAGCCTTTCTCCGCCTTATTATTGATTGTATTCAATATTTGTAAATGTTGAATATATATTAGCTTCCTTTGCATGTATTTTCCTTTTCGCAGTGATTCAATTATTATTTTCGCATGCAGTTAAAACTTTATAAATGAACATTCATCAAATATAAACGAGAAATATCCACTTTCAGGTTTCTGTATATATCCAATTACATGCAAAGAAATATCAAATCAAATTTTAATTTACCCAATTTTGTTATTCAAAATTACCATAATAGTATATTACAAGCTAAATATTTTGTTTGCCTGTTATGGAAAAAAAAAAAGGTAAGGAATCATACAGTGTACAGGAATGCAGTATTATTCACAAATACAGTTTTATTTATATTATGTATGATAAGTTGTGACTCAATTTATATATTCAATACATAAATTTGTTACTAATTTTTATCTGTTATCACATAATTATTTATGGAGAGTCTATAGTATTATTTTTCTAGTTTCAGTTTCGAAATGTCTACACATCTGAAATTTTAAATAAGTTCTCTTTGATGTCTTAATAGACTCATTCACTTTACATATGCTTCGTAAAGGAAAAAATAAATTATTTAAAATAAGTTGTAGCAGTTTTAAAAAGTGGATGCAAAATGTATTCAATTTAAGAAACTTGTAGTAAAAATGCTGCTAAAGAAAAAAAATTTTAAACATCTTTAAGTGCGACTTGCTGCTGTGAATTTAAAAGTTGTGATTATTTTTATGACATAATTTGCAAATTCAAATAAATATGTATTCATTTTTAGTGTTATAAGTATCTAATTCACATCCTTCTTCTTTTTTAGGTAAGTTTCAATTCGTAGAGCTGCTCTATACCTTTTCTTAACGATTCTGAATAATGTAAGTAATATAAGTGTTTATCATATGAGGAGATAATTAAATAAAATGTTATAACTTTTAAAGACAAATCTGTAAAATGTATGGTTTATAAACCATTAATCTTTTTTTTTTTTTTTAATTTTGAGACATTCAAGATCCAAGTCTTATCTAAGATTAAAGAATATCAAATGTTTTTGAACTGAGCTTTCTTTAAGAGCTTATCTCTCAACAATCACTTGGAAAACGGCCAAAAATTGAACTAAATCTTAACTATTCAGCACTTTTCTAACTTTCATGGAACAAAAAGGTACACATTTTCTAGAAACTTCTGAGAATAATCTTCTTGCAACAAAATATCATTAAGAAGTTTATAAAGTTTGGATTCGATGATCTGTACACACTGTGATATATTTTTATTCCCTATTGCATAGTAAAATTAAGTTCGAGGTATTTTTGATTAATTTCTCTACTGAACTGGACTATAAGTCACTAATGTCATGCTTCTTGACCAATGCAAAATGAAAATTTTAAAAAATTACAAAACCTTTTTCTTAAAAAACTACGTATTTGGGGGAGGTGGAAGTGATTTAATGCCACACAATTACACGATCTGGATGTGAATTTTCTAACTCTGGACAATAATTTCTCCTAGCCAAAGTCTATGATGTTTGGTACTTATGGCATTTTTTGTGTAAATCAGTTACGTTGAATTTAAAATTGCTAATCTTTGTAATCTATCTCATACATATTGTTCAAAATTATGGCAATATGTGTACTTATTTAGTTAGTTTTAAAATGTAACTGAAAGCGGATATTTAATGGAGAGCTGCGTAATAAAATGTAAAACGTTAATAGAAAACGGAAAACTCTACTTTTAATCATAATACATATAAGTACGGTGGGAATTAATTTCATATAAGATTCCATTTTCATTGGTGCATTTCTAACAATAAAGGAGAGTTTATTTTTGCTCGATTATTTTTTTTATCATTATTTCGTAATTAACGTGAATCTGTCAGTTCAGATATTTTCTAAACGTCTGCATATTTTGCTCAGGAAGGAGTTTTTAAGTAAAGATTTTTGAGAACAAATGATTTTTTTTTATTTATACAAGATTCTTACGTAAAATGAAAAATAGACAATATTTCTGAAACCAGTACAATAAATTTAACAAGAGCATTGTATAATTTTATTTATACCCAGACTAAAAATTTTAGATTTTGTTGGGTAATATAATCTATTGTAAAATATACTGCTGTTTTGGTGGGGAGTGGATGTGGAGAACAGGGTGCTAGTTCAGCTCTCATTGAAACTGCTAAGTAAAATGGGAACCAGAAAGAATGCTCTAAGCCCTAGTTGTCAAGCTTTTGACACTTGGGTTTAGTTATATTTTAAAAACTACTGTTCATGAAATTACTTAATAGTCGTAAAATGCAGCGTGATTTATTATCATAAAGAGAAACTAAAATTGATCCGATCTATTGTTTTTATGTTAGCAGTAATAATCTTCATAAGGTTAGATAGCTAACTACCTTTCTAAACCTATCTTTGTGTTGTGGATTTTAAAAAAAATTAATATAATTATAAAAAAAATATGTGCAAGACATTCAATAAATTTATTACCCATATATGATCTCAAAAAATGATAAAGCTTTCAGGTTCAGTACAATATACAATATCTGAAAGATTTCTTAGTATTTTTAAGTTTGCCTACGTTATGTTTAGAAAGATATCATTGTGATTAGGTAATTTAAAATCATAGTTCTGTTTATTATTGTATACGTATTATTGTTCATATCTAGAACTTTTATAATGTAAAATTTAAATGCATTTATTTTACCATATATATTATTGTATAAAGTGTGATCCACCATGCTCATATATATATATATATATATATATATATACACAATTCTCATATATACAATCTCATATATACATATATCTCATATCTCATATATACATATATACAATTCTCATATATACAATCTCATATATACATATATCTCATATCTCATATATACATATATCTCATATATACATATATACGATTCTATATATATATATATATATATATATATATATATACATATATAATATATATATATACAATTCTCCTGCCTTTATTTATGGTATTTTATGCAGTTCAGTTCACCACATTATTTTATTATATGACCTAGGACTCTGTGACGGTTGAAAATAACTACATAGTTTCTTTATATATCTAACTCCATTTTTTGCATCTCTTGATCAAAGAGATTTTTGCTAGAATTTAAATATACGTATACCTAAAAATCTCTTAGAAGCCAGATTGAAAATTTACAAAAGTTAAATTTATTTTCAATATTTATTTATTTATTTATTTATTTTTTTTGGTTTATTTCTCGCAATTATGAAAAACTTTTTCATGTCTAGTTTTGTACTTCTCATGATTTGTAGGTTATTTTTTTTCTTATTTTCATTTAATTAAATTCTCTTTTTTATTAGATTGATAATGTAACTACGCCCTCCCTTTTTAAAAAAATTAAGTTCATTTTTCCTCTATTATATGAAAAACTTATATGTAGAAAATGTAATAATCTCAAAGAAATCTGCTTTGCTAATTAACTTTTTAATATAATGAAATATTATTCTCTCTCGTATCATTATATATATATATATATATATATATATATATATATTATTATTATATTGATGATTTGATGTTGTGTGTGTGTGCTGATATATCACAAAATTTAATATCGTACATAATATAATTGAAAAGTGAAAAAATGAATTTTGACTTATGTGAACAGTTTTTCTAGAAATAATAAAATAAAAGTTAATAAAAAAACAACGGAAGCTTTCTTCATTTGTGAATGAAATATCGAAATATCGAAAAATTTCGATTCAAATGCGAAAACTCGCTGAAAACTTTAAAAGCCTTAAAAACAACCGATTAGATCCCTAAAAAAATCCAAGGACCCTGGATGGGAGTAGATAAAAAAAAGCAGGGGGAGTAGGGGTTTGTGGAATCTCTCCCCTTCTTCACCTGATCAGTAGGATTCAACATGCATCGCATAAGCTGCTTTTGTTCCCAAAGCTCTCAATAAGAGTCAACAAAGATGAAAGCCCTCCCCTCTCAGTTATATTGGTTTCCTCCTTATTTTTCTTGGACCTCTCTCTTGTTATTGAAACGCAGTCGAGTGATGAATTAATCATGTTTTTGTTGTATCTTTTTCTTTTGGAAGAGAGGCGAACAGCTATTGTTTGCTGATGGCTACTTATTTTTTAAGGAAGGAGAGTGAAAACTAATGCGGAATTTACCTTTCTGTCTTCCCTTTGATAGGATTAGGATAGTTGAATTTTTCGAACGAAGAAATCCGGTTTTTTTTATTTAAAGAAAGAAAGAAAAAAGATAATAAATAATAGATTTTGGGTGCCTAATAAATAAGGATGTTTGATAGTGTAATAAATAAAAGACTCGTTTGAGATGACATTGTTCAAATTTTGATTTTCTTTTTGATTGACTTTTTGTAATAAGAAGTGTACTTTTCAAACGTGAAGTGAATTTTAAATTTAAAACCGCAGTTTCGATAACAATTAAGAAATGAATCAAAAGCATTTTATTTTTTTTATGTTTTTATTTATTTTTTCGCAGGAACCATGTTTTTAGAATGCATTTCAGAACATTCAGTTGTTTTCTGTTTTTGTATTGAGAATAATAAAGGAAAAAAGTGAATGAAATGTACTTCATGTCATATAAAGCGGAAGAATTTTTTTTCTTTGAATTAGAGCCTTTTGCCAGTTAAATCTTCTTTTAACTTTTAACTGTGCCTATTTACAACTAATTCATTCAGCAAAAAAACATGTCAATCTTTTGTGCAATATTTTAACATTTTTTTTTATTATTATTATTATCTGTAGAGCAATTTGAGAGAAATATCACCTTTGATGTATATCGAAAAGCTCTACACCTTTTTAATTTTTATAAAGTATGTCTTTTCATTTAATTAGAATGTCGCTAAAAAGTATTGTTATAATGGGTAAACTGTTTCCTTTATCTACCTAATTTTAGTTATTTAGAAGATAAGTAATAATTTAATAGAAATTTTTGCTAATTATTTACTTATTCTTACCAATATTCGAAAACTGTTAGTCAGGAGTGGAGAACGCATTTTACTGGGGTTTATTAACTCATAATCTTACTGAAGTTATCCTTTCTATACTCTGTCCATGTATTTCTTATGTCAACATAAAAGTATATTTTTCATCCATATAATATGTTTAATGGCCAGCTAGAATTAAAACTTCTGTTCATCACACATCTGCACTTACTTTTTTAGTGTAGCCTGCGAAATCTAAATTAAACATTAATTTCTTTTTTATCATTCACATTTTAAATGCTAAAGAATTATTATATTTGAAATTTTTTTGAAAAGAAAGAAGAATTGAAATTTTAAAATATATAACTAGTTTTAAGAATACTTGATTGGAATTTCTCGTATGAATGCAACGTTATTTTAATAAACATGTTTTAAATTGGCTTTTTTAAAACAACAATCTATAAGAAATTAATTTTTTTTTTTGTATTTATAAATGAAAAGTTAATTTGTTAACAGGTTGAAAAGAAAACTTAGTAAGTTTTCTGTAGATCATTTTTCTTAGTGTTATTGGAATTCATTCAAAGAGCTATGTTTATTTATATCACTTGACATTTTCTTGAAATATCCTCTGAAGAGTCATCTGAAGTACTAAATCCTCTGAATTCTCCGTATTTTCAAGTATTTAATTAATTAATTGTTTGATTTTTGTATTTCCTACTTTTATGTAAACAAGTAATAGACTTCTCGGAAATGCTACATTGGTGGTTGCGATAGCCTAGTGAGTAAGGCAGCGGACTTGTGGCCGGCGGTTTTCGACGAGTTGTAGGTTAGAGCCTGATGCCACTAAAGACCCGCCGTGTAGCTGGGGCTGATGCACGTTAAATCTACCGATGCCTAAAGTCCTCCCGTTGGCATGGCGTGGAAGTTAGTAGAGGAGGTGCCAACTCAAGTGACGTCCTCGTCACTTGACCGAGGCCCTTGTTGCTCCTAGTGCTGCGTTAATTAAACCAAAACAAGTGTTTTATTTCATCTATCTTCAGTGAATACTGCATGAAATAAATAAACTTTTTGGGGGAAAATGAAGCGTTATCGAAAAACATTCATCTACCTTTTAAAGATTTATTTTTAATAAAACTAAAAGCATCTGAAAAAGATCTTTATTGTTGAAAGCAATGCTCAGTCTAGTTAACTTGTTTTATTATAAATTGTATTGGTTATAAAATTAAAATCTATTAAATAATACATGAATAGGTATTAATTCTTATTAGATTTCGTACATGTCTATTTCTTCCTAAAGCTATTTTGCAAATACTTTGTTTCCCTATTGAGTTTATATATGCTGTAAAATTGGTTTATATCTTTCAAGTTCCATTTTTTTTTTTTTTTTTTTTTTTCCATTTCTTCCATCTCTTCTCTGTATTTGTTTGAAACGTCTTCCTTCGCATGCTATTTGTATTGAAGTTTTATTTTACTTGCCCTCAAGCATTCTGTAGGTTCTGAACTAAGATTAAAGGTTTATTTGGATTGTTTATGCACTCGGAAACTCTAAAGTTAGATATTGAATTTGATATTCAAAGTCGATTTCACGGAATTCAATTCTCGAGAGAAGTTACAGCTACATAAATGCAACGTTTTATTCTGTTTAAGTACCTGGGAGAGAAATACATAAACATACAATAAAGTATGTATTGTTGTTTTATAAACATGCAGATATACTTTTCTGGATTTAATAAGATGCTAGTATGAAACTGGAATAAATATTTTTATAAGTTTAAACTATTATTGGTACTTTATATTCAGGAAAAACAGTTGACATTCAATTTTAAATTGCTAAATAAAAATTCTAGTTATTTTTTCATAATTCGAAAAGTTATTTTCTGGATATAATTTTGATAAAAGTAGGAAATATAATACAAAGCCAGCATTAAAGTAAATACATTTAATGTCAGTTCAAGAAACTCGTTAAGTAACTATTTAAAATGTATACTGCTCTCATATTTTTTTTCAAAAAAATCTTGTTATATTTCAGCTTTGCATTACTTTTCTAAATAAATAGGATGAAAGTTTCATTAGATGGTCAGCAAACTAGAAGAGTTTTATAAAAACCCCAAATAAAATTTATATAAAAACCTCAATAAAATTTATTGAGATATTCGCTTGTATAAATTTAAAATATCTGCGTACTATATGTTTATTCCCTAGTTGCTGAATAGTAATAATAGTAACAATAACAAACTTTCTGTTTCACATTACTGATACAAAGAAGAAATATTTGTCTATTTTTATAAATTATAAAGGATTAGCAGATTTATTTATTTATTTATTTTATAATTAGCAACATAAAATCTATTATTTATTGCTCTTCATCACCTTGTCTCTTAGAGACTTTTCAGAAGTTCAAATAAATGGAATAAAGTACGTAACATAACATTATGGAACTTTGAACTAAATTTAAACTTTGGAATCTTGATAGTTCAGACAATCATGTTAATTTCGACCTCGTAAATATTTTTTTCGTGCTGGCAGCATACTTGAGAATTTTTTATTAACATTAATTTTATTACAAAAGTGTTTCAAATAAATATGTTACTATTCTACACACGTAACCAATCCTGTGTAATTGACTTCAGTAATTCTTAGAATAACCTTAAAAAATCCATTTTTAACACAAATCCTACACTGCTCCAGATATCATTACCTAAAGAGAATGCGTAATTGTAATTTACCTAGTTTTATGATTCCCCCTCATTATTAGAACACAAGGTTTGCAGCCACAAAATACCACATTAGCCATAAAATCGGAAAGAGCCAAAGCACTTTTCGTGGATCTTAATTACATGTCGTGCCCCACGTCATTAACGTCGGACGATAGGACTATTCTATTTTTGAGGGTAAAGCTGGCGCATGCGCGAAGCTTGACTTGTGTCACGCAACTAGGTGCGCCCTCTGTCGATGGTCGCTGATAAGTATGAATAATTTATATCACGTCAATGACGCTAATGTGACGATTTAGGGAAATTTATTCATTTGAGCAGAAAGCGGCGACAAAGAGTGTCGGGTCGCCAAATTTTTATTTCTTTTGTTAGCAGAGAAAAATGGATGTAGGGAAGTTTTGGTTTTTAAGCCAGGTAGTTCCTTAAGTCCCTATATAAATAAAGAGCTAGGAACTAAATCTATACTATGCGAAATCTAAGTAAAAAATGTCAATATTTATTTAACTTGGATTCTTATAAATTGCAGACTTTACTTAAGACGAACGGTATTCAGTAATTTTGATTCACCCTTCAAAGTAATTTTCCGAATTACCGGAAAAGAAACATTTAAGATATTATTTATATGAACAAAAAATCATGTTACAGTGGTATAAAATAAACCTTGTTTCAACGTTTAAATATTGTTTTTGTGTTAAATGTTAAATTTAAAATGAAAAAAAAAAAATTTATATTTTTATTTAACTTTATTATATTATTATTATTTATATTTAACTATATTATTTATTATTATTTAACATTTATATTATTTTATATTTAACTTTATTAGTGATTGCAAACGTATTACGTATGTAACATTCTAAATCAGTAAGAAATTTTTAGTCCACTCATAATCTTTTTTCTCATCATCTCAGTCAACTATTTATGAGTTTAATGTACCTAAAATTTAAAATAGTATATTAACTAACTAAATTAACTAACTTTATTTTAACTTTTAATATAAGTAGTATTTTTCAATAGAAATTTAATAGAATATTTTTTGAATATATAAGGAATTAAAATTAAATGATTTTGAAGCGAATTCTTATTACTCAAGTTTAATAGTTGAGAGATACTCGTAGTTAAATGCCCAAGGTGTTAATACGAAAAAACAAAAATAATTTATAATTCTATCAACGCTTAAAAATATTAGATTAATAAATGAATTATATGATTTTAATATACAAAAAGAAAATCTGCTACAGAAGAGGCGACTGGATGCTTTTATTTTTGAAAAAAAAATGAACATCATATTACTTTAATTGTGTGGAATTATTCAGCATTGTCTCATTTTTTGCTTGAAATCATTGCACTAAAATGTGTTTTTTTGTTTGTTCTTTATTTTGTTTGCAAATAAATTGTTGTCTTCATTTATAATAATAGGGCAACTTAAAAATCGAAATTTAGAGTGGAAAAGTAGAAAGTGTAGAGTTGTTTAGTTTAGAGTGCGTACTTGTAATTCAGAGTTATGAACGATGCACTATATGTTATTCAGAGATACTTTCTAGAATAATTTCGCATTTTCTTTATTCACAGATTAGTAACTAACGTCTTATGAAATCCTTAATGTTTAAAATATCACAGTTATTTTAATTCACTGCATTCACAGAGAAGTACTTTTTGTGGTTATATTCTGACAACATTTTCGATGAAGTATGAAGAAGTTGCTGTTATTTCAATACACATGTGATCTATAATATTAAAAACTTTTCCTTTCATTATCTAGAAATAATTAAACAAATTTTTTATACATCTTATTTTTCATAAATATTTTTATCCTTTTAATATTTACATAAAACAGTGATATAAGTTTTGATACAATTGGAACATTTACCTATTTTTTTAAAATATTCGAAAACTTGATGAAAATTTCAAATGTAACCTTTTTACTTTAAAAATAGAATAATTCCAGCATGAAATTTAAGTCATATGCACAATATAATTTTCATAATGGGCACAGGAAAAAAAAAAAATAGTTTTTTTTTTTTTTTTTTTTTTTTCGTGATTAAAACTAAAACTTTCTTTAAATTTAAAAAAAACTGCCATCAAAACGAAAACAAAAACATTAATCGAGCAATAACATTAATTTTTCAAACTACGCCGTCTAATAAGAGTGAAGCATAGTACGGAAATGAATATACATAGCCCCATAGAAAAAGCAGCAAAAATACGTAATAGAGAAAAACATGTCGGGTAGTAGAAGAAAATAAAACCTTACAGGCAGGTGCAAGTCGGATGATGAATAAGTAGACGAGCTTTCGGCCGCACCTTTGTTTTCCTGCCCTTAGATAAATGGACACTATTTCTTTCTTTTTTTGGCTCCTTTCTACTGACATTTATTTTTATTTTTTTTATTTTCTTATTTCGGCTTAGGGTCTTTTTCCTCATTTGTTACGGTGTATCTATTTGAGGCACATACGGCATGAGTTGATGGTATTCTAAATTGTTTTTGAAGAATAAATGGGAAATCCACGACAGTCTATTACAGAAGAAAACCATAGGAGTTTATATTTTTGCGAATATATTTGTTTTATTACTTATTTCGATGATTCATATTTTTAACTGAAAGAATTATGACAAAAGCTTATATTAGAGAAAATTAAGACAAAAACTATTACAATTTCAAAAAGAAACGTTGAATGATAACCTCACTTTATGCATGAAGAAAAATATGAAAATCAGTAGTCATTGATAGTTTGTATTTCAAAATTACTGCTTAAAATTTTTTAAGAATATTTCCTTAAATTTTAAAATGATCCCATGACATTAACCATGATAATTTGTACAAAATGATTGAATTCTTGAATGATATATGAATTGCAAAAAAATAATGAGTAAGAAATGATGATTTTCGTTTTATTAAATAAAATTGCCTTGAGCTGAAGTAAAATTAATTCATTTAATAATATATCTAAAATTTCCTTTTGATAATTTAATATAAAAAGGCAACAAACATCTATTTCAATTTACTTACGCAAATAATGAAACAGCAATCTCTTAAATGAATTAAATGATTATTTGGAATATTTTAATTAAATATTTAAACCAGTTTTAACTATACAGTAACAATTATTATAGTTAGCAAATTATATTATTGCAGTATAAAAGTTGAAATTTTTTTTAAACATTTTGAATTGTACTATACGTTAATTTACATAACTCTTTAATTAAAATTCTTTAATCAAACAATTTTTTTGTATATTAGGGTGAATAATATAAAATCTATAATAAAAATAAGGCTATTAATTAATTGAGCAATGCTCAATACAATTTGTTTGATAATCAGTTAAACAAAATTGATTATAATGAAAAATATTTATAATTAATGCTTTTATAAAGCGTCAAAATCCTGTACTTTTCATTATCTTTCAATGGAAAAGCTCCAAATTTTATTATAGGAATACACATATATTCATAATTTTTAAAAAGAAATGCAATTTTATCACATGTAGTTAGAAAATAGTTCGAAACATGAGTATAAGCTTTAAACTTTTTTATAAGACTTACGTAAAATATTGCAAAGCAGTAAAAAAGTATTTTTAATTTTCAAATTAAATTAGTTGATTTATTTAAAGAAACTTGTCAATAAAATAAACGAATATTCCAAATGGTAAAATGCCAACTATATCTTGGTGCTAAATTCTCTCCCCCCCTCCCAATTTTAAAATTTATCAACATAATGGAAATGTTTAATTTTTTTTTTTTTCAAAACTGTATCGAAGCTGGCTGGTCTATTACTTTATTTAAAAATGTATTTCTTTAAATGTAATGCATTGATATTACGGTTAATTTCGTTAATTTTGTTTAGAAGGAGAAATATAGTTAAATGTGAAATGAGAAACACATAATTCACTTTCTGAAGTGAATGAAATGCAGCTCTTAATCAAAAAGTGCTGACGAATAATTTTATAATAATCATAAATAAAAAAGGCCTTTATCATATTATCAAAACTGAAAAATTATTTAACTTCTCTAAAATTGATAAAATATATTATTTATTTACGAGGACATTAATTAATAATTCTCCGATGCTACACCTTAATATTAAAATTAAAATTATATTTTTAAGATAGCATTCATCAATTATTTAAAAAATAAAATGACGAGTAAAAATACTACATTGCATCTGAATAAATAATTTACTTCAAACGTTCTCAAGCTTCAAAACCAGTAACTTATTATTATTATTATTATTGAGAAAAGAAAAAGGAGGAGCGTTCGACAATCGAAGCCTTCCCTAGACAAATTTTATTTGTGAATGCATACTGCAAATATTTTCTGAAACCTGAGTGACAAGTTATAAGTACAAAAATATTCCTATCCAGAGGAATGTTATTAATACTAATAAATCCTTCTTAATTCCATTTTATTTGCTTCAAATTTTCGATTGACTTCATCTACTCCACTAACAGATCTCATAAACGTCATCGTAATTCTCCAACCAGTCATTAAAAGCGTTCCGTTCCGTTTTCCACTCGGTGACGTCAGTCACCCCTTTTCCGGCAGACGATTTGCGTCCATTGCCGACCCCCTGTTTGCTGAAATCACAGGGATGGATTGCCATCTCTCGGGAGCTATGACATCCTATAGACTTAACTTTTACGACCACCAGCCAATCCGGAGCCTCCTCTAGGTTCGTTTAACGACTTGTAGCGACAGGCATAAATATCGTCTACATTGTGAGGGTGGATCGTAAAATGGCGACCCCCTCAAATTAGTTGGCGGTTCCCTTAATTTGTATGCATTGAAAATCCTACGACGTCATATTCTGCTCGTTTACGACTTAACCACACACGTGTGGCTGAAAAAAATCGATGGTAAAATCCACTCTAGCTGTATGAGTTCCCAGATTTTAATGCTCCTAAACTAATGTGGCATATTATCGTTTGGGGTGGAATTTGCAAACGAATTACGACGTAAAATTTTCGAATTGCTTGTATTTTGTCTTCTGACTCGAATTATTATTGCTGGGGTTGAATATAAGATCTAAACAATGTTTTTTTTCTCTCCTTGATTTCAGCTAAGATCAATTACATTTACAGTTAGTCAACTAAGTTTTAAATGCATGATTGCAGGTGATTTTATGAACATCTTCCATAAATTCGCTTTAATGGTACGATAAAGTTATTAACCTTATTACTTTCTCCAGAATAAAAGTTAATTTGTGAAGACATTGTTCTTCCATGTCATAAAGTTGTATCTAATTAATTAACAAACAATGAATTTAATTATTAGATACAAAGTAAGTAATTTGTGATAAGGGATTTTCGAGTCTTTTGTGATGTTCAGTAAATATTTGCAAAGTTATCGTTTTGTTACATGTATTATTAGTTTTGTTGAAATGTTCTAATTTTGCAAGATTGTAAGTCAAGATGTTAGTTGTGTAATCGTGCTAGTTCGCATTTGTTACGAAAAGCAAATAACTAAGAGGGTTATTTTGAATGATTTTAATCATCGTCCTTAATCACGATTTATGAAACATGTGTTATTTTTAGTAGCATCATCTTTCAACTCATTCGATTAAATTCTTCTATTATTCTACAGTTTCATGACAAACGCTCCATCGTTTTTCACTGAAAATATCTTGATATATATGCTCCTTTTGTTAGTGTGCAGGACATTGCTTGATTAAATTTGTGTTAAAAATGGTTTATAATTCGTGAAAACTATGACAAGTTGCTTTATGATATTATAATGTGATTGATTTTTCCATGAATATTCTGTTGAGTGTTGTATAGCATGGATTCATTTTATTTATGTATTGATAATGTCACACCTAAATGATATATTATATAAATTCTTTTCGTTGGAATAATCTTTCCTCGAAATAAAATATCACCATAAATTCACTTATTCATTTACGAATTTAAAGTATAATTACTTTGGAAGAAAACTTTAAAAGTCTGGAATTAAGAATTATAAGTAAAAATACATGAAAAATCATTGAGTCATACTATGTACACAATACAAAATAGCTTGTTACTATGATAACCATTTGGTAGAGTCAATGGAGCCAAACTGTACTTTTTAAAAGCTTCACTCACTCCTTGAATTTTTCGCCAAGTTGCATAACATGTAATTTATATATTTTCATACTACAATAATAACTATAAAACAACAATTAAAAATATTATTCAAAAAAAGAAATTCGAGTTTTGGAAATTGAAATTTTTATTCAGAGAACAAGTTCAAATGTAACCCAAACCCCGAAAATGATCTAAAAGTAAATTCAACTTAACAGTGTAGTTAACTATATATTTCCTATTTTTCACTTTAAAATACATTTACATAATTTAAAAATGCTTTGCTTAAAGAAAAGAGAGAGACGATTTAGGCTCTTTATCTTTTTGGTACAAAGTGAAAAGTATGGGATGTTTGAATTTAGTTTTAGTAAAATATAAATTCTTATCACTATTTAATGTAATAAAAATAATGCATAAAATTACGTCATAAAAATCTTTGTTGTGCAAATGTAC
>BMAW01025201.1:62799-125106 GCA_019974015.1 Nephila pilipes
ATGGATTACATAAGATTATGCCCGCACTCACTCACTCATCACTCACTCACCACCACTAATTAATTCACTCACCACTCCCTCTCCTCTCACACACACACACATATGTATATACCCATGGAAAAATTAGCGCACCAAGAAATAATTAGATCGTAACAAAACTTGGCATGAAGGCACATGTCGGGGAGATATGCAAATGATTAGAAATGCTGCGGATTGTGCACATGTATAGCCGTTAGAGGGCGTTTAACGTCACCTCCATGGAGTATAAACAGGTAACCAAAGCTTGTGAGTGAGTCAAATCGTTTACAAGAAGAGCTGAGGTAGACATGCCATTACGCCGTTTTCGAAGACACTTCAGAGCTGTCGCAGCTTGAGGGAAAATCATCGGCATGATGGAAGCTGCGGTCAGCCAGGCGGGTAGCCTGCCACCAGGGCCTTTCTAATTGCGTTGTGAGGAGGTGTTGGGACCAGGATCTGAGATGTCATTACACGACATTCAAGTCAGGACGACCGACTGACCCGCCGAGAAGACCGCTAATATCAAGAAATGCACGCGTAGCCAACTGCTTCATCGGCTGCCATCCAGGAGCACAGGTAGCACCTTCATTAGGGGCCCTGTGTCTTCGAACCATGGCAAAGGCGCCTGGGGTGACATTTGGAACGGCGGCGCCCACATGCGTGCTGCTCTGACGCCTACCCATCGACGCCTGTTTGAGGTGGTGCCGCGCACGAGGAAACTGACTGCAATGGAACCAGGTCAGTCTTTAGTGATGAATCATAGATCTAATATCAGCAGTGATGATACAATCAAAAAGTGTGTAGAATTCGTGGTGAACGGGCCCTAATCCTGCTCTTTGCTTTTATTGGCGACACACCACTCCTACAGCTGGTGTGATGGCATGGAGTGCCATTACCTACAAATACACGGTCACCTTAGTATTGATCCGTGGCACTACCAGCAGTATGTCCATGACATCTGCAACCATGTTACCATCATGCAACGGCTCCCAGGAGCATTTTTCAACAAGACAATGTTTCGACCTCATAGGCCAAGGGTATCACAGGACTGTCTCCACTGTTACTACTCCTTCCTTGGCTTGTCTGACTCTAGATTTGTCTCAATCGAGCATATCTGGATCATTTGGGAAGGTGAGGGCATCCTACGAATTTGACCGAACTAGAGGCAAGGTTAAGGCAAATATGGGAACGAAATGTCTCAAGACATCATACAGAACTTTTATGTCTCAATGCCCATCATATCGTATTCGTGAATCTGCGCTACAGGGGGTTCAAACAGGGCATTAAATCTGCTCCTTTGCCTTTATATATATATATAATGCGGGTTTGATTTATTGTCTTAGTTTAACCCCATCTCAGTCCAAAGCTTGGAGACAAAATTATAACTACTTTATGTCTTGCATGCTTATTTTCTCTAGGTTAATACTAATTTTTAAAGAAAATTAAACCTTTATTTACATTTTCTAGCAATACGTAACTGAAACGAAGTAACATTTTCTTGTTCTTGCCCTATTAAAATATCTGTCTGGATAAAATGAATAGCTGGTTCATTTCTTTCTGAATCAGAAATTTAATTGCAGGTGAAGAGTCATCTAGTCATAGATCATTATTTTTCACATTAGAATTACCTTCTATTTCGCTGTTGGTGTTATCAGAAGTGTTATTACTGTGTCGAATAAAGCCTGAAACTCTTTGGGTCTAAGATGTTTTATAGAGTCATTCAGGAAATAAGACGTTTTTAATGCTACTTTTACAGGCATCCCAAACATTGCTTCATGAGGAGTACACTGGCTGCATTCATGAAGTCTACGTTTTTCATAAGTTGTACAAAGCGTAACCCTTTGGACCATTAACTAGTTTTATTGCTTTCTAACTTAAGAACTTAACATATTTTAACATCTAGTTTGCACGCTCGAACGAACCTTGAGTGTGACTCTGCCTAGCTTTCGTGCACAATTTTTAGACCTGGCTACATTGCACAAGCATCTTCCACGATTTGATTACTGAAAACACGTTTATAGTCCGTTTGAAGTACATTGGAGACTCTAAATATAGTAAAAATATCAATTAAATGGTATACAATTTCTTTTACGCATTTTCTTTTTATAACACACAACTGAATGAATTTCGTCAAGAAGTTTTGTTAGACAAATATAAATTTGAAATTGTTATCTGGTTGCGACTGCATGTCAATTAGGTCTACTTGACTCTGAAATTAATCTCTTGAAAGACCATTAGCCGAACAACAAATCCTTTCTTGAGTAAGTTTGATATCTTTTGATAGCTTTCCTAAAAATTTAAGTAAATCATCATTGTTTTGGTAGTAATATTATTGTACCTTTTTTTCAATAGTCTGTTTCTGCCAACATCACCTATTGATAAATGTGCCTCGTGAAAAGTTCTGAAAAGTATACGTAAAATCTAACATTGAAGCTGTCTTTACTTACGGGAAAGATTGGTTTTTCAACATTGTTTACGTTCATTACAGCGTATCATTTTAGTAATTTATAATCTTCTAATTTTTCTTACTATTTTTGTTTTTACTATTATTCACTTTTATTAACTAGTCGTCATATCTTTCTTTCGTCAGAAAACTGCTATTTGCTTTCTTAATGTTCATAACCTTAACTAACATGGAATTAAAATGCTCAAGCATATCAGCCATTATTTAAGTAATATTAAAGTAAACTTTCTTCTCGAATTAATCAAAACTTTGAATTATGATTTTCATTTGAACAAAGAAATATCTTTAGCAGCATTCGATACTCATTTTGAGATTGCAAGTAAAGAGACTAGATTCGAAATTTATTTAGGTATGGATCTTTACATCACAATACCTAGACAATTCTAAAGACACCAGAAACCAGTTATTGTTCAAAATATGTAAATATGAAACGGAAAAAAAAATCCGTAAATATTAAACAATAAGAACATGTTTATATTTCATCATAAGCAATTTGTAAATCTTAACTCACTTTTCCTCCCGATTTCGATACTTGAGAAACATTCCTATAGTCTGTAAAAATATTCTTTCCCGGATTTCATATTGATTCAATTCCAAGTTTTTTTTTTCTTTGATGATTTATTGTAACATTAAAGGAACCAAAATTATTTCATAACAGAAATTTAAAATGACTGTCCAATATGTTTAACAGAATCAATAAATTCAATGAGACAATTCCTGTTTTTTAGTTGTATATGCAGTAATTCGAGTATATATCATATTATATATGAATAAATATGTGAAAAAATGAAATACTAGTAAATAATAATATGTAGTATATAGTTCATATTTAATTAATAAGAACATTGTATAAATTAATTCTTTAAAAATTACTACTATAAATCCCAATATGTTTTAACCACATCATTTAATTAAAAAAAATCCTTCTTTCTTGATTTATTTATGTTTTCTCAGAACACCACATGTCAAATTAAACATTTTTAAAACCGTTCCTTCTTTTGCAACGATGTTTCAGCAATCCGACATGCAATCTTCATTTCATCCAATCGATGAAACGATGCGCTTCTTTCTATACTGATTTTTCCGCGCATGTTTAGATTTACTTTTTTTACTATTTTATCCTCCCATCTTCTCTTTCTCCATCCTTCTCTTCCATCTACTTTCCTTCTGTTATTCTGGCAAAAGCAATTTCTGCTTCTCTAATTAAATTTATGACCAATTTCTTTAAATTGGTCCATTCCTCGACGTATTAGTCCCTAATTTTTCTGAGACTAATGCTATTAGTGTCGTCCCACCCCAGCCTTGATTAAGCGGATCGGTTAGATATTGTTTAAGGAACGGAATAATTTCGAAAACGGGCAGAGAGGGTTTTCAACAAGTTGGCGGAGTCTCATTGGTCTGTTCAGTATCTTTGCGAGTGATTTAATTAATCGACCTTAAATTGCACGATGCCACTTTGGATTTGATAACTTGTTGCCGTTTCGTTGAGAATTTCTTTCTTTTCCTTTTATTTTTTCAAATGCCAAATACAAATTCGAGATAGTTGTTTCGGAAATGAGAGTTCATAATGCATGGGGAGATTCTTAAGAATGATTCCTTTTAGAAAGATATTTTTTAGATCTTCCTACATTGGTTATAATATTTTTATCTGAGTAGAGTTATTGTTATTTTCTCTGCAGTAAAATATTAATAAAGTTTTATAACTTTGCTATGTGACTGTCATTCTGAAAATTATCAGGCGTATTTCTTAAGTTAAGCGAACTATTGAGTCAGGAAGAAACAATCAGCTGGAAATATTTGAAGAACTGATTGTTATTAACAAAATTCGCAAAAGAACAAACATATTTATTTTCAAAGATTTCAACATAATAAGAGAAATAATATAGATTTTTCAGTGATGTTTGTTAGATATTAACTTTATGAAGATATATAATACTGAAAGAAATTTTTATCATCTGTTAAAAATATTAAAACTGATTTATTGTGTAGGAATCAGTAAATTATAAGTCTTGAATTTAAAAAAATACTCATTTTGCATTTTTTTTCTCATTTTATTTCATTACTCTAAATCTTGCTCAATATATACATAAATGTATCTCATAATTTTAAAACCATACTTATAATGGAAAATTACAACTCATCAGTATCTTCAAAATGTCGTATTCAAAGTTCTAAGTTTTCATCTATAATTAATGACACTATTTTAATTTAATTTAAAGCAGTTCCGAAAAATAAGTTTAAATAAAACTCATTATACTATGAATTAGGTGAATTTTTGTATTTAAGAAGAGCATAAATATTAATTTCGGAGTCTGAACACTGAAATGTCGTTTCCCTATGAAACTGGATTACAATATGAAATTAACTTGTCTGTAATAAATTGATATTTTTAATTTTATTTCATTTCATATATTCTAAAACGTAACCTGTAATGTATATGTATGTAATATACATTTAAGAAACAATTTTATTCTTGCGTAAGCGATAAAGTTTTGAATATATATCTTTATTAAGTGACAATTATCTTAATACTAAATTTTTTTGTTCCTTTTAGTTTAAATTTCTCCTTTATTCATAAAAATATTCAAAAAAAATCTTTAATTACTCCTCATGTTGTATAATTACAAATTAAAATCAATCATTCACCAATTGTTTTTAAGTACTTTTCACAATTTATAAGTTCAAAAAACTTCAGTTAAAGCCTTCAAAATAGTAAATTTCAATAAAAGAAACACTATTTCAGAGTGCAGTTGCCTTTATTGAAGGGAGCCATTATTTTGAAACATTTAAAAAAAAAGAAAAGGAAAAATTGATTTTTGCTTTTTCTTATCTTGGATATTACTTTAATGTGAGAAATATTAATTACGAAAAGGAAAGTTTACATTCATTTAAACTCATTTAATTTACATAAACGAAAGCTTTCAGAAAATTTATAAGAAAGAATAAACTAAAAATACATTTTAATTAATACGTAAAAAACTCCTTTCAGTATCTTAGGCTTTCATATTCAATTTTTATTAGTGAAACAAACATATTAAAAGTATGGATTCTTTTAAAAATTATTCGTCAGTTTTCTTTCATAAGGCTTATTTTATCTACACCTAATTATAGTCAAACCTAAAAGTCTTTACTAGTCTATAATCTCTCGAAGGGGAAAAAAAACGTTTCTCCATCCTATAAATCATCATTTATTTTGTCGTACATTATAATTTTGTGAGAAAGCATACATCGTAATTATGTTTACGTAGTTGATTTTTGTACGGATACATTAGCCCTTATGCTATCATCCTGAAAATACAGACATCGACTAAAACAAAAGAGTGCCCTAATCTAAATAACGCAATGGTGGTTGTCATGGGTTTCCATTAATTTAAGGGTAAATAACAACATAAAAGGAACAAAGAAAATAGCGCAAGTAATAATTTCGAATATTTTTTTTCTACCACATGCATTTTTAGCTTAATGCGTTATTTTTTCATTCTTCTGTCTTTCTAAGTTCTTTTTTTACGTTTATGCAGACGATATTTCTGAGGCTTATTTCGCGGCGGAAAAGAAGGTTTTATCTCATCCACACAGCTTGTAGGGAACAAGGGAGCAAAATAAATATGCCGAGAGCAGGCCACTTGCTGACGTGAAGGTTTCTTCCCCGCAATGAGACCATCTCGTAGATGGAACAAACACTACGGGATTATGCGGCCTAACGCTTGGGAAAGTCTGATATAAGGTGTTTTTAAGTTTTCCTCTGGGAAGACAGGAGGAGTTGTTTTAAAATTTCCTTTATCGAAGATAGTGTTTGTAAGGTTTTGAGCAAAGGGAAACTGAAGATCGAATTCTGTCACACCGGCGCCACTTTTCCAGAATCTTTTGTTTCGTTGTCGTTATTTTATTGCTTTTTCCTCCGGTACTATTGTCTAATCTGGTTTTTGTCCTGTTATCTTTTTGTATTTATGACGAATTTAAATATTTTTACGGAAGAATTGTTTGTATTTTTAAGTTCATTTTTGTTATCAACTTGAGCGTATTCCCTAATCCTTTTCATGTTTCAGGAAGCAGAGCAATTACTTCATTGTTATGTAAAAGTTTTTGGTACTATATTTCCATTACAAATAATTTTTTTATTCACACAACATTAACATTTGTATTTTTTTTATTAATTGTGTAAAATAAATCAATTAAACACATTATTGTATTAATTTGATATAATTCGAGATGTTATATGGTCACATATATTTTTTCTGACATTTTTACTTTTTTTAAAAAAAAGTATGTATCATGCAAGCCTTAATTAATTAGTTAATTTTATCTAGAAAAGTAATGTAAACATATTTTAAATTTCTTTTATAAAAGTAATTAGATTTTATTAATTATTTTTCAGTATAATGTTTTACATGAATGAAAATTCTTTTGCAATATTAATTTAAACTACTAAAACGCATTTAAATGCGCAACACATATACTAAATTTAAACATTCCAAAACATAAGTAATGCTCTTTTAAAAGTAGTATTGCCGAGGTAATTATTAAATAATTTTCAAAATTTTATTTAATCAAGAAAAAAATATTTAGATTTAAAAAAAAGGAGGTTATTTTAAATTTAAATTTTTGCTCAGAATTAGTGGATCTGTTGCTCAAAACTTCATCTTTAATTTAGAGAATAATCTCTTAATTTAAAATTTTGATTCAGGATTTAAAAAAAAATCATTTATTTTAAAATATTTATTTTTAGAATTTAAAAAAAAATAATTTAAAATGTTTAATTCTGAAAATTAAAATTTATTTAATTTAAAATCGTGAAAGCAATAAGTTAAATTAATATACTTATAAAATGTGATATTAATCTGGAAATCTAAATATTTTATCTAAATGTAGTAGATTTTATGATACAAATATGACGTTTTAAATTTCTATTGTAATGAGTTTGTGAATTAAAATTTACTTGATTGGCTTAGTTTAAATAAATTGAAATGTAAGGAATTAGCATTAATCAAGTAATAGCATTTGTAATTTTGAAATTAAAATTATTAAACATTCAAATAATTTACATTTTACGCGTTTGATTAATTTGTAAAATTAATTTCACCCTCAAAATTCAGCAGCTGAAGCTATTTTCATTAATACCAGCTGGGTCTGAGTAAAAACACATGAAAGAAACTAAAGAAACAATTATTTCTTTTCTGGATATTGCTCTTTTTCTTCAGAAATATTTCAAAAGATTTATACAAAAAATTATTTTCTAAAATATGCGCCTGAAAGCCCGGAATCAGGGAGAAGGTCTTGTACTTTCAACTAGTTTAAAAGAGATTAAACGTTCCTCCTAAGAAAAATTTTCAAAAATAAGTAATTTTTAAGCGCGAGGTCTTGGCGAAAAGACGCCACAAATTCAACAAACTAATAATTGATAAACCCATTTAAAGCCATACCATCCTCCCCATAACATAGTATGACTCTCTACTCTTCCCATAAGTACGAACTTATTCCATCGATTCCGGCAACTCATGCTCTGCTTAATAGCCACGAAGGTCGAAACCTCGTCACAAAGTGCGAGTTGCCAAGCAACGGAGAGACACATTCTCTAATTGGTTTCCCGTATTTAGACCAAAGTTAAGGGAGAGGGGGAGAAATGGATAATAATAAGACAGCCAGACGTCTGCCTCCTTCGAGAGTAGCGCTCAATATACGAAAACGCGGTAACCTGTTACGCGTAATATGAGTAAGGCTTGAATAATGCACAAGTCCACGCTTCGCATTTTCCAAAGCATGGGGGAGGGGAGGGATTGAAGACAATTTTCCGAAGTATTAGAGTTTCCAGGGGTATTGAAATGAAGTTTGGCATTGTTAAGGAGGATGGGATGGGGAAAGGAAGAAAGTGAAAAAAAAAAGTTAATAACATTTTGTTTTAACAATGGAAGTTGTTACTCGGGAAATTTGAGAAAGGCCTATTGAATTTCGGAGAGTTAATTAAGAATTTACAAAATATTAGAATTACGATATGTTTAAAGAAATGTATTTGATTCTATGAGATATGACACTTGGTAAAATAAAATAACATGATACCAGGTAGTGGATATATATCTTTCATAATTTAACTCTACGGTCATATTAAAGTCTAATTAAATAATCAATAAGTTCAAAACTCTAATTGAAGATACATAAGGGCAAAACAAAACATTAACTATCAAACTATCAAAGAATACAAACTATCAAAGAATAGGTAACTTCGCTCTTTGTCTCTGGAATCCCTTTTAATTCAATCCATCTTAGTTTATATTATAATATTAAAGTCTTAGCTTACCCATCCATTCGTTCTGATTCAAACATTTCTCGGTTTATAGAATACTCGAATCTTAGTGCTTAAACTAGGAATCATTTCAATCCAAACGATTGATTACGATGATTCAATATAATCTACAATGATATATAAACTTGTCGTTATTCAACTTCTCTTTCCTTTTTCTTTCAATTCTATTTCACTTATATATCACAGTCTGTAATTCAGTTTACTACACTTCTTATCATTATCTTTTTTTACTTGATCTTTTTTCATTCTAATTGGGAAGAGGTTGTAATTTTAAGCAATTAATATTATCGAAAGATCAGAAAGGTTAGGGAATAGAAAAATACCAACAATCCAACGTCACAGATATTAAAAACGGTATAAAAGAAATGCATTAGGCACAAAAAATTTTGAAATAATTATTTAAATTTAGAAACGTTGGTCTGAGTAATCTCAAAATAACTTTGGAGATTTCAGTAAGACATATAATAAATATTTTAATGCATAATTATATCTATTATAGTTTGCATAAGTTGTTACAAATATTGTTTTTATATCGAGTTCTGTTTTCAGCCATGTATTAAGCTCATGGATCTTCGCCTAGTTATATACCAACTTGAAAAGGTTACATTAAAATGAAAACCTACTTATAAGATAGTTTGCATATTTTTGTAACAATTCAATTCTTTATGGCGATTAGGAATTATAAACTGATTTTAATCTCTCCTATTTTTTAAATCCCAAAGACTTGCTATTAGATCACAAACAGTTTCCTTCCAGTTTCAGATACAATAACTCATCAGCGTGCAATAGTTTTTTATAACTAGGATATTTTGCTTTTGTTGTACTTCAAAGTATGAAAAGGTATGAATCAGTTATGTGAAAAATCTTTAATAATCGTTTCATGCAGCCTTATTATTTTTTTTAAATAAAAACCTTTTCCCCTTATATAAGAAATAATTTCAATTTACATTCACTTTAATTGACCAAAAGTTCCAAAAAAATTCAAAGATTCAATATAAATCTTTGTGTAGTGTCTTAAAAGTTTGTATTATCTTATTTATTTTGCAGTTAAACTCCATCTATTTATATGAAGAATAATTTCCCTTTGAAATCATGGTAACTTTTTTATTAGTCTCTCTTGTGTAAAAGCGAACCGTAACTTTGTCCAAAATATTATTAATGTTAGATTTACCAATAAGTGATATAAATATCTGTGTATCTTAAAAATGACTGAAATAAATCTTTAAGTCTCCTCCGAAGCTGTAATGGGTTATGTAATGGTACTGATATACCCCATTCTAATATCAGACAGAAAACAATGACGGGTCGAATGTTTGCGGAAGCCATTTTATATAACACTATGATTGATACGGTCATTCAATAAATATATCAAAGAAATATGTGATAATACAATATATTACGTTTACAAAGATGTAATGGTATTTTGATACAATAAATTTTTCGCATTATTATTATTATTTTTTTTTGCGATAGTGATATTTTCTTCTGTAGATAATAAGGAGTAATATTTTTTCCAAATTATTGATGTAGGAGAATTGTTAAAAAAAATAGAGTATTTCTCATTGTATGAGGGCTACCAACTATCAGTTGGACTATTTTCAAGAAAATGGTAATTTTTATTCAAAGATCAATTAAGTATAATTTTTAACTGTTCTATTAAAATTTTTTTATTATGAACTTTATGAGCTTTTAACTTTAATGTAACGAATATCACACTCTAGTGACACAAAGCGATGTCGATGATTGTCAAAGCACATATGAAATGAATTTAATATTCGCATTAGTTATACCAAGTGAGAACTTTCACCCTCAGTTAAATTATTACATTCCATAAAATTTGAATGGGTTTTGAGGTTGACACTAATCAGACACTAATCTCCGAATCTCCCATTAGGCTGTTGATAACTTAAAAGCCGTTTAAATAAAAATCAAACTAACTGCGTGAAAAGCTTACATGAATTTCTCAATTTATTGTAATCATATCTCTTTAAGATGATATTTTTTAAAAAAGGAGGAATAGTATTAAAAAAGGGTACTTATTCACTTTTCCAATCGGGAAAAGTATAAAATGATAATTCAATTTACTCATTTTTAATCTCACTCGTAATTATTTAAAAGTATCTTAATATTACCAAACAAAAAGAGAAAAATAATATCTAACTTCTCCATAAATTATTATTTATTCCAGGCATGTTGCATGACATGTTTTTCTGATTCCTTACGTGTGGGAAATAACATACTGAGTATTACAGGATAATGTGCAGCATTCATCTAATCAAACAAGAATATTACGATTCTGTGTACTTATCGTGGAAATGGACATATAAGACAAACAGTGTTGTTTTCATTTCATTTGATGAGTATTTAAGATTTGTTATTCAAAATTAACATGACATCTTTCCGTTTTATGGTAAAATAATTCATTTCATTAAAACAGCGGGTGAATGGGAACAACAGAAATGGAACCTGTAATGAAATGATGAAAGTAGTTTTGTTGTTGCAATTATCTTTAAAAGTTTTGCCTCACTATAAATATTCCCCACATAGTTTCAGCTAAATTTGAGTGATTAAGAATTATGTTACATTGTGGAATTCCTTAATTTGCGGTTTAATTTAAGTCATCGAAGTGACATCTGAACTAAGGTAATTCAGGCAAGTTAAAGTGAATTCGTATAAATTGAGACCGTTTAAATGGAGGGATTATTGTATTTAGTTAAGCGATCGAGTTCCACTGGGGGTTGTCATTCATCCAGATAGTTTTCATTATTGCGAATTTCAATGAATTAATTTATTTAATAGTATTCCCTATTTAATGATACGTATTTTCAGAAGATCGATTGTAATATTTTGAGGTTTGAGAATCTCATCTTTCAGTAAACGCTCGTATTGTCTGCATTTCAAAGAATTTTTCTATTTTCGCGAATAAACAAATCACTCTTAATGGAAATTGAGAATAAAATACATGAAGCAAAAGACAATTTTCCTGTATGTATATCATTTGAGGAAGCCGAAAATCGCATAGTTTGCTCCTTGTGGCATCTACTTTATTCCTCAAAACATAGTTTCTGTGAGGCCGCTCGGCAAAATTGAATTCTGCTTCTGCATTTTGAATACATTTTTCCATTTCATTTCTGAAGGATTTCCTTCCTCACCCCTTTGCCCTATCATCTTCCACCACGTGAGAGAAAAAAATTCTCCTTTGCTACAAGAAATTGGATAAAACAACCCAACCGCCATCTTGATTTTACTTTTCTCTCTCTTTTTCTATTTTTCTATTTCTTCCTTTTCCTCTTTTTTCAAATGCCAGTTCATAGTATGAGTAAGGTAGCAATTTTAGTCTTGCTTCACTTTTTTTTATAAGGCACTTTTTTTGTTTGATGGGGTGGATTGCCTTTTGGAAAGTGTCGGATAAAGCAATCTCGACGACCAAGGAAAAGGTTTTCTTCTTCTTTTGCGAAAAGTTTTATTTTATTTATTTTCTTTTTGGAAGAGGGGGTGGGAATCGATTTTTATACCGAACACTTTTAAAAAGCTGATTGTGCTGTCATGAGCAACAACAGGTGTATATAGTTCGGCAGCAGAAGGATTCTTTTTTTTTAATCGGAAATCTTTGTTAAAATTCGATGAATATTTTTTGTTTAAAAAAATAAAATGAACGCAAACCTTTTATCTACTCATATTTTTGAAGTATTTTCTAAATACAGTGCATGTGATATTATTTGCTAACAGAAGAATCTCAAAATATTTCTTCTTAAAAAAAGTGAACCATTATTTGAAAATGTAAGGAACCAAATACTGTAAGTAATGTAAGATATTAAAGGTTTCTCAAAAGAGAAACTAATTTGTTAAGAAATTTTGTGAGAAGATTTTTGAAAATATATTGGATTTTTTTACACATAATCTATTATTATATTGTTAAATGTAACTGCTCAGAAAGGATTTTATGCCTTTTAGAAAGAATTAGTTGTTTTGTTGGTTAGAATTAATATCATTCCATGACTGCATTAGGACCATTACTGACAGATCGTGTAATTTAGAATCTTAATCAGTTAATCAGAATGACACCACTGAATTTATATACCCCTCTCTAAATTTTCACACCACACCGAGGGAAGATAGGGAAGTCAAGTTGAGTTTGAACTGGAAGTTGCCCCAATTACTTCATTATTTTACGTTTGTTGATGTTCGGTAGAAATAAAAGTTATTTTTGTGTGATATTTTGTAAAGATGTGGAAAATATTCATGTAAAAATATTTTTCTAATATATTTATTTTATTATTTGTATATTATTAGGAGTACGAATTTTCTTTGCTAAAATTATCAAAAGAGAAAAGTACATAGTTAAATCTTTAATGTTTACTATATTTGAACAGTATTAAATACTAGTAATTTGTAAAGTTACTTTGAACATTCATTATGCCTCATTTAAAGAAATTACTTTTGTTATATTAAATGAAAAGTAATTTTCAATTTCGTTCACATATAAATGGAAAGACAATGTTTAATTCTATAAGAAATTATATGTTCTTTGTATCTATTTATACAGTGTTATGTTCACATGCGTGTAGTAATTTATTCAGAATTCTAATTGTGCCTCATGCACTGTTGTACATGTATTATTTTCCGCTGCCTTTTGAATTTATAAATATTGATAACTGAAATTCCTTCTGTGATCTCATACACATTTTGCATATTATTTCCATAATAACTGATAATTAACTTGACTTAGGAAATATTGTTGCTTAGAAAATTGTGCCTACTTAAAAATTTATACAGTAAAATCGTTATTAATGTTTTTATCGGATACTTATGGAGAAAGTCTAATTGATACATATTTATACTATTATTGCTACAAAGTTTTAAAATGATATATTTCTTCTATGAATCAATTAAGATTATATTTAGAAGGGATAAATTATTAAACCGCATAGTTTTTAATCTCATACTTTAATACTGAAATTTTATTTCCGTAACTGTATTTTTCTATATAAATCCATGTTGAAATTTGGTATTTTCATTATAATTTTCTCTCAGCATAAAAAAGGATTTTAATGAAAGAAAAGCCTTATAAACATCTTTCTTTATACTTTATATGGTTAAATCTTGTAGACTTTGTGTATAGTTTTACGAGAAAAAAGCTACATGGATAAATAAAAACTTGATTCGAAGAAAAAGTTCTGCATGATGGAGCAAAAGTAATTACACAATTAACAGAAGAAATTTTGTAATCAAATTTTTATACAGGTTTTGGAAGATAAATTTAAGAAACCATATATTATGGGGACTGAAAAGTAATCAAAATTTCTTCGAAAAGCTCATTCACAGTTAGTTTGTGTCGAGACACGGTCCCGAAAACACGGAAGTGTTATTACGTTCAATCTTGATTGTAAATTTTATTTTTCGGTTAAAACATTTTTGTTCATCCAAGGAGGAAAGATCTCAAGGCCAACAATAGACGAAGCACACTTACGTTATTGTATGCTATTTTTGTTCAATTAAGGAATGAAGGCACATGAAGCAGTGAACAAAATTATCGATACTTAAGGGGATGTTCTAAAACTAAACAAGTGTTATAGATGGTTTGAAAAGTTTAAAAATGAAATAGGAATCTCAAAGATGCCGCACGAAACGAAAGACCCTAAAAAATAGATGATGATATCCTGAAGGAGATACTGGATTCAGATCCTCTTAAGAAAATTATGAATTTTCATTGAAGATTGCCTGTCTATGGTGAACAGTACAGGATCATCTTCGTCGTCTAGGAAAATTGTGGAGGCAAGGAATTTGGGTTCCTCATGAATTCACTGTGACGGCGCTCGATCAACGGCGTACCATCTGCGCGTCTGTTTCGTTTTGGTATGAAACAGATCCGTTTTTGAACTTAAAGCTGTGAATGAGCCGAATTGTAACTGGAGAAGAGAAATGGGTTCAATACAATAATCCTGCACAAAAAAACAATGGCTTTCTTTGGGAGAAGCACCTGTTCTGCCAACTCGACCATTACTAACAACAAAGAAGGTCCTTGTTTGTGTGTGGTGAAATGTTTTGGGAATCATACACTATAAATTACCTGAACTTAGTCAGAGCTCTACAGCAATAGTGTATTGTGAACAACTCGAGCAAATGAAACAAGATCTCATAAAGAAACGATTTGTTTTGGTAAATAACAAAAAAAATATCCTTCAAGACGATAAAGCGAGGCCTCTCTCTGCAAAAATAACATAGGAAGAGTAAGGAAGCTTCGATTAGAAATTTTACCTTATTCATTTTATTCATCAGATCTCTAACATTCGAATTGGCATCTTTTCAGATCGTTAGGACATACATTAAGAAACAAAAAAAAATTAACAATGTTGGGAAAGTGAAAGTACACTTGGAAAAGTTTTTCAATGAAAAATCGGAAGGCTTTTATAAAAAAAGGAATCAAACAACTACCTTTATACTGGAAAAAAAATGTTAGAAAACGATAAAAATTATTTTGTTAATTAGTATTTAAGATTTCTTCATTAAATAAATGTTTTTCACGACCAAAATTTCTTAAAATTACTTTTCGGTACCCCTAATATTTGTAATGTAAATAACAAATATTTGGCTTTTCGTTATTTATTTCCGAAATTTCTTCCGAATACACCTTTTTTTATAAAAATTGTACAGACTCTATGCAAATAAATATCAGAAAATTTTTACAAAATTTTGATTCGAAATTTACGTGAATGATATGTTTGAAGTAAACAAAGTATATAATTATAACTCATTTATGAATAATATAAATAAATACTTTCCAAAAAATTTTAAATTTGTATTGTCAAATTGCTAAAAATATTTTATACTTTTATTTATATTCCTGTACCTTCTGATACCTACTGATGAAGAAGCTGAAATGAAGCTCATTTACAAATATTTATGTGATATAGGTGGCTTTGTTTGGCATATATATGAATTGGGAAGGAATTCAGTTATCTGCTATATTGGGTACATTTACTGATGAGACATCAGTAAGGTAATATTATTTTTAAATGTGAGATCTGTGCGATTTCTTTAAAAAAAAACCGCGATAGTTAGTTATCGCCAAGTACAAACTTGAGTATTTTAAAGAACTGAAATTGGGGATGCAGGAAGTTGAACTGCATCTAAAATTATGGTCAGTTATCAAGGATTAAAAGTGTTACTCTTTACATGAAAATTGTGACCAGAAAAAGAAGTTATTGAACAGGAATCAGCCAGCCCAGACTTCAATTATTCTTCAAAGTCATAAATATAAGTCTGCGAAATTAATATCAGATATAAATATTGATAGAGATGATCTAGATTCAAGAAAAATGGTTCAGCTTGAGTTTCACGAATTAAATTTGATGTCTGTGGGACAGTAAGCATAACCCCTTCATTACTGTCATCAGTGTCAAAAAATTAAATAGTAATGAAGAGAGTATGAAAACCAGAACCTTTATGATTGGAAACAAGTAACTTTTGGTGTGCCAAAATCGTTTTTCATTTTGTTTTCGCAAAGAGAATTTGTGTTTGATGACGTCCCACAGAAGCATTCCTTCCTGATGATTTGGTACCAACTATAAAACTTAGAGGCGGAACTTTAATGGCGTGAAGGGATATTTCTTGGCATTGCATAGGACTAATAGTCAAGCTGAAGGATCTGGTAACTACCCACTCCTATTTAAATGTGCCATATGACTACGTTCATACTAGGGTCCGACAATCTTTGGTGACTGTCCCTTGTTTCTGGCAGGTAATGTTTCCGGTCCATACAACAAAATTCCCCACTCGTTGGTTCAATGAACTTCTTCTCTCACACACGTAACTACTGTCGCGATTTGACGGACCGTTTATTTCTCACTCGCAAATAAATTCCACGAGTCTGTTTTTACATTTTTATTTCTCAACATTCGCAAAATGCCAGTCGCTCTTCATGCGATCGTACTCTCTCGCAGCACAAATAACACTGACTCGTTTTACATTTCGCCACCAGAGGGCTATTCACAATGAATGGCTGGTCGAAACAGAACATTTTGATGAATGCGAATAGTTGCCTTGGTAACTTTAGTCACCAGACCTTATTACTCAAAAACCTTTATGGAAATATCTTGAGCAACAAATGAGAGGACGATTTCCTCCCCTTTCATCACTAGCACAATTGATTGAAAGATATTTTGCTGGAGGAATGACATAAAATATCATTATCTTATGTTACAGGTTTATATGTATTTTCCAAGTCGAATTGTTGATGTTCATAATGTTGATGGCTGGCCAACACCATATTAATAAAAATAGTAATTCAGGTTCCATTACCTTATCTACCACCTGTAACACTGAATCACTGTCTACTTTATGTACACATCAGTGTTCGTTATTTATCATTTGTACTTTACTATTTCATGCAATATCTATATGTATACGTTTTTTTCACGTTTTAACTACTAATTTAGCTAATGAATAATTCCTATCGGGGAAAAGGAATGTAGTATTTAATTAACTAAAAAGCTTTTTGGCTATAAAAGTTTTAATGTTTTCAATATTCAAAAACGTTTAAAACAAACATATTTTATTAAAGAAATTATAATATATTTTTTTATTCTTTATTATGATTATTTTAATAGGAAGTATATGTTACATATTTCAAATATCGATTTTTTTTATATCCGCAACACACAAATACTGGTCATATTTAAATATCAGTTTCTCTTTTCATTTGTCATCAAACGAAATATCTAACAATGTACCAATTACATACGCATACATAGTATTTCTATTTAATGTTACATTTAAAATTATCCTAAAAAAATTCAACTATTTTAAACATGTTTCCGATGTTAAGAAGTCTGTCGTTTAAATATCGCATAAAACTAACCAATGCATTGTTTGTACGAAAAATAAATCTGAACAGTCTTCATATCATTGCCAAATCAATCACGAAATGAAACAAGTTCGCGATGTAATGGGAAACTCATTCAATTACATATCCGGAAAAATCCAAACAATTTTATGCAATCGGAGTGAGTTTCTTTGCCAAAATGTGTTATCTAAATTGAATTCTGTGCCTATCTGGCGCGAAGTGAATTTTAATAGGACAATCGCATTTCGAGTCGTCCACCGTATTTAGAAATATATCATTTCTACCCCATCCCCGTTTAGACCTATGAATAATTCAAAATCTGTTTCGAGATACGGATTCTTGGAAAATCTGGTGTACATAAATCTCGTTTGAATATTCAGTCAGTTGTTCTTGCCGCTAATGAATAATTATTTTTATTGTTGATGCATATTTTGTTATTGGGGGTGAATAGAATTTTATTGAGTCGTTTGGTGAATCTTTTGTTATTGTGAATAAATCAAGAAATATTTACTGTGTTTTATTTGAAATTGTGCACGGAATATTTCACGCACGGAATATTTATTTTGGGAACTTTTATTGGAGAAATACTAAAATGTTAATCATTATAGAGGATTAAATATTACGCTTATTTCTGAAAAATCATTTTAAAAACTAAATTACCAATAGAGATCGTTGTGTTTTTATAATTTAAAATCACAATGGCTTTTATTTGACTCTAATTGTACCATGATTTATGTTTAAGATTTTGAAATTCATATTGAATATAATTTTTTAAGATACTTTTAGCTACTTATTTGAATGAATTGATAATTATTATTTATTAAAGTTTTTTTTTTTTTTTTTTTTTTTTATTTATTTAAATTAATTTAAAATTATTATTTATTAAATTTTTTTTTTTTTTTTTCATTTTTAGATATGTAAATTAAAGTAAATAAACCTGTTCAATAAAATGTATTTTCCTTGAAGTAATTTTTTAATAAAATAAAAATTAAATTAATTTCTTTCATTTTCCTTCTCCCAAAAAAGCACGAAAGCAAAATCTCTTGAAATACTCTCTTATTAATGTGTATCTCTTACTTTTGCTACTTAATTTAAGAAAGCTTTTCTAAAAATTTTTTAATTTATATGTCGATGAAATTAACATTTTCATGAAAAATATGTTTATGCATTACTTATTTTGTATCATACATTATTTATAATAACTTTTTTTACTCTTTCAGGTAAGTGTCATATTTAGGAAGATTGCAATTTCTTAAAGCATTAAAGTTATAAATGAGAATAGTCAAAGAGAGTTTCGTCTGAAAAATAGTAAGTAAAACATATTAAGAAATCAGGGTGTTTTTAAAGAGTTTATTAGTTACTAAAAGTTTACTTATACTTTATGTTTAAAGAATAAATTTTTATGGAATAATTCTTTTTTCTGAAAGCAACTCATGCATTAAAGCTACAAACTATTAGGGATAAATCCTTATTTTTACATTATAGCAGATAAAAGTGATAATTTTTGTTTGTTTGCTTTAATCTTACAATGATTTTTAAAGAGGAACTTAATCACCTATTTATCATTGTATTTGTAGAATCCTTTCTTATTATACGTATAAAGTTTTTTTAAATGACTTGCTGATATTTTAATGCAACTGTTTCCTATTTTAATTAATCTAGATTTTTTTAATGAAAAAAAAAATGTTCTCTTATTAAATAATACTAACATAAACAATTTTATACTGATATCACACAAGCTTTCTCATGTATAGTTTAGTTTTAATTTTTCATATCAGAGACGTCCATAAAGTAATACGTATTCTAATGTAAATTTCTTAACAGACAAAGCTTGCAGTTTACTGTCTTTATTAGTTATATATAATTAATAAGTCAAAAAACTTTAAATTCCATTTTGATTTTGAGCACAATTTTTCTGCTTTGATTTATAGAGCTATTTTTAGTAGAATGACAGATGTGGGTTGTTTCATGTTAAATACTTTTTGTTAGTACATTTTATTTTTAAGTAAATGTTTGAATGATTGGGGTTTACAATCAAAGTAAACTTATCTTGCTTGTTATTTTTCCTGACAATAGTTAGTGAAGCAAATATTAGATTCCAATTTCCGATATTACAACAATTAAGAATGTGATTTTTTTTTTTTTTCATTTTTACTATATTTGTATCATGGCTTATTTTGCAATAGTCTAATAATTATTGAATTATGGACCTTAAATTATTAACACGTTTTTTTTATATTTGCGTAGTTTATTTACTGCATTAAACTGCCGGATGTTTTAAATGTTTTTGTCGGTGCAAATGTAAAGCAATAGCAGAACAAATTTAGAATATATTTTCAGAATAAGTATTTCATTATGGATAGAATTTATATTGAACGAACAATGTTTTAAATGAAAAATGATCTCGTGTGCTTAAAAATAAAGATGAATGGGAAAATGATCTTCGACATCCAGAAAATAAAGAAAGTAATTTTATTGAAAGAATTTTACTCATTGGTGCTTCTTATATTGTGTGATTTCAGTTCATATATCTCCACACATAATCATTGTACCTCTTATGTTTTACTTTGAAAATTTTGATGCTGTAATCTTTTTCGAGTCAGAAACTCTCTGCATATCTGATAGAAGTTTTGAATGAAGTTGCTAAGGTTGAATGCTTGCTTTGAGAAATATGTAATTATTCACTTTCTTTGCCTTTTGACTTAACTGTGGGGAGAAAAAAGTACAACTGTTATTAACAATTTGCTCAGTGATGGGCTCAATACTTGTTTCTATGGTTACAATTGTATTCCTCTACAAAGATGCTGATTATTTCCATCAAAATTATATTTTACTCAGTGAACTTGCAATTAATTTTCATTTCAAAACATACTTTAATTTCACAATATTGTACATTTCGAATAATTCCGAAACGCGGCAGTTGCATTATTGTGGATAGGAGCGTCCTTTTGGATTTTGTAGGTCACCATATTTATTCACAATAGTAGGTCACCATATACATTCATATGAATTTTGAATTTATTATTTTTTTAAACCAATAAAAATATGTTTTCAAGCATCTTGATCCTTTTAGGATAAAAAAAATATATGTGCTCGGAAGAAACAGAGATATTACAAATTTATTTACGAGAGAATTAGATTAATTTTTGAATTATTTGTGGACTGAGTAGATAAAATAGATTTACAAATATACTCATAATTAAGTATAATATTTCCATCATCATATCTCTCTCCTTGCTTACTGACGTTGAAATTAGTTAGATAGGTTTTGGATTGCTAAGTTACAAACCAATATTTTCTATACAGGTTTAGAACTCGGCTTAGTAACTTCCATTAGTACCTTCGACTTTGTGTGAATTGTAATTATACATAGTTTTCTGTTTCCATTAAGTCAAATGATATCTCAGAATTAGAATTGGATTACATAGCTTCTTCCATTAAGCCATATGAGACATAATGATTTATAACTAGAGTATGTTTGTTAATAAACCATTACAAATGGTTCCTCAGTTGAATATAAACTCTCCTAACCTTCAAATATAACAATCAGTTATAGATATTCTCGTGGTAATTACATGGACTATTTCACTGAGTTACACTAATCTATCATGACATCCTACAATGTTTGAAAATCACGTGAACCCGAATAAAATACACGAACGTCTGATGTTCATCATGCTTGGATGGAACTATTGTAGGACACTTGTATCATCATCAATAAATAATAACAAGATGGATGTTCATGGTTATAATAAAAGATCAAAACGGTAATTATTTTAAAGCCGTAGATGCATTATTAAATTTTCAAATGATTAGACAATTATTTTCGACGACTTAATAAAGGATCTTTGATATATATTTGCGTAGGGTTTCTCATAATAACTTGATATTTGATCAATTGGCAGATACATGAGCCTTTTCGAGATAATCAAAATAAACCAGCTACTTCAAGAAAACTGTATATACCTGGAAAATTTTATTCTACCCAAACAATGCATCCACATTCTCCAGTAATGCTTCCTCCTTGCATCCCGACGAAATGTGTGCACTCTTCCCTCTTTTACTGTCAGTGAATCACACTAATTCATCCTCATCGTTGGAGCCACAATTCCAGAGGCACATAGCATCATTTCATACCCAATGCTTCCTGCCTTAGGGGATGCTCTCTCCCGCGATTCTCTCCGATTTAAGAGAACAACTCATTAGTCCGGTCTAATGAGAGAAGCCGAAATACTCTGCTTAATTAACCTTTGCTCTCTGTCTTCCTTTTCCACCCCTCTTCTGACAGACCTCCCCCTTTCTCTTTCGACCAGAGGAATTTCCTTCTCTCTTTTGAAGTAGACCAGATTCATCAGATTTTGAGAGATTTCGATCGCTAAAAAATCTGAGTGGATTCCAGATAAGTTCGATAGAAAAGGGAAGGATTGTTGAGAAATATTTTAATGCCCAATCGGGAATTCCCGTGATTTAATTAAATGCTGGTCACATACCGGAATTTCCTACCAGTTTATTTGAAAGATATTAACTTTGGATAAGGTGTTAGAATAAGGATGTAGAAAAAAAGAAGGTATAAAAAGGAACAAAAGTTAATGTAAGAAATTATCAGCCATAAAAAATGTAAATCTGTAAGACTTTTATCTAAATATTATTGAGGAAATGCTATTTATATTTCTTTTAATTTCGTATTGAGTCATTTGTAATTTTCTATGTAGTCTCTTACGATATTTAGGACTCTTACATTTTAAAATTAGTTCCATTTTTAAGAATTAAAAAGATCTGTGTTTTATACAGCAAAAAAATCAAATGTGAAGTATACAAGTTTAGAGTCAGTTTCTTTTCAGTGAAAAACAAAATAACGCGTTCTTTTTGTATGAAAAAAGTTTTGACAATCCTAAAATTTATTTTGATTAAACTACTATTCTTAAATTAAATTTAAAATTATTTTTCTTCAATTTTAAGAGATAAAACTTAAAATTTCTTAACTATGCTAGCAAAGTGTTTAGTATCAGAAGAAATTATTAGCTTGGTGTCTGTAGAGTAACAAAAGTATCAATTCTTTGTATACTGGTACAGAAGCAAAAACTTTCATTCAAGAGACCCTTATTATTTTCATTCTTAACCAACAAACTTCAGATAACAAATACCAATTCACAATAAAGTTGTACACGAATGATGATCCTTTCTTAATGTCATTACTCAAATTGAGAATACGAAAAGAGGAACAGATATTCTTCGTGGGCCCAACCTTATTTAATCTGGACTGCCTCTTTCATTTCACCAACTCACGATTTCCAATCGGAAACATTTCCCCAACCGGTCCAGGGACGGAAGTCGTGGTCAAATCAGCTGTTTATTTCCCACAGTTTTATTCTGTTTCTTTTCTTTCCTTTTTTTCTTGCTGTGGCTTCCGGACAAGACAAAATTAGTTTCAAAGCGGTGGCAACCGCGCATGCTCCTTTCTTCTTTTCCATCTGGATCTATCGATTCCTTGTGGGTTAGAGCGGATTCCCGCAAAGGGACCTTGTCTAATTTAGGAACTTGAATGTCGTCACGAGGACTATGTGACAGTAGCAGCAGCGGTGGTGGTAGTGGCTGGGAAGACTAGTATTTCCCCTGGTTGTGGGTCGAACGCCCACGGCTCAGGTGGGATTGAAATGTTGTTGCGAGCCGAAACGTGGATATTTTTCTTTTTGTATGAAGAAAAAGCTCTTGCGCAAGAATACATGTCTTTCTGGAATTAAGACTATTTTTGAAGATCAAACTGAAAATCGGACTTTTGTGTATTGAAGTGTTATCCACATTTAGAGAATTTATGCTTTCAATCCTCTTAGTTCTGTAAAGAAACTCAATGAAGATTTAAATCATCAAAAGAAACGGTAGTCTGTAGAGTGTACCGTTTTGAGGATTTATCATTTTAAGAGTCGGTATCTTGAAAAACAAAATCAATTGAAAGGTCTGTGAAATAAATGGTAGAATTAGCAAAACTTACACACACACATATATATGTATATATGTTTGTGTGTTAATTTCTTGATATATTGTTTACTTTTCTACTTTTCTGATTTATAAGTTTATATATATATATATACATACATAAGAAAGGTCATTATTAAGTGATCACCGAGATATCTGTGTAAATTTATACTGCATATAATTTGATTCCATTTTTATATAACGATGCTAATTACTTCTATTAAAATTAATTTGTTGGTATTCAGGAAGCTACAAATTGAAGTTACCCGCAGTGTTGTAAAGTTTCAAGTATTTTTCCGGGGTGCCCTAAGGTTTAACTGATAACTTTTATTTATTATTCTTCAGACTTCCATCCATTATCACAATCTGGATTTATAACAGGTCAATTGAAAAGTCCCCGGCCTACCATAGTAAAACACATTTTTTTGGCAAAATTAGTTTTTTTTATTCAACATAATTCCCTTCAAGGGTGATACACTGATTATAGCGACCCTCCAACTTTTCGATACCATTTTTGTAGTACGATTTGACCTTTGCTTTAAAATAGGCCTCAATTTCGGCGATCACCCCTTCATTCGACGAAAATTTCTTCCCAGCGAGCATTCTTTTGAGATCTGAGAACAGAAAATAGTCGCTGGGGGCCAGATCTGGAGAATACGGTGGATGAGGAAGCAATTCGAAGCCCAATTCATGGATTTTTGCCATCGTTTTCACTGACTTGTGACACGGTGCATTGTCTTGGTGAAGCAGCACTTCCTTTTTCTAAAAATGAGGCTGTTTTTTGGCGATTTCGTCCTTCAAACGGTCCAATAACGCTATGTAATAGTTGCTGTTGATGGTCCTTCCTTTTTCAATGTAGTCAATGAAAATTATTCCATGCGCATCCCAGACGCCATAACCTTGCCAGCCGACTGTTGCATTTTCCCACGCTTTGGAGCGGGTTCATCGTGTGCAGTCCACTCGGATGACTGTCGATTGGACTTCGGAGTGAAATGATGGAGCCATGTTTCATCCATTGTCACATATCGACGCAAAAACTCGGGTTTATTACGCTTGATCATCTTCAAACACTGCTCCGAATCATCAACTCGTCGTTGTTTTTGGTCAAAAGTGAGCTCGCGCGGCACCCACTTTGCACAGAGCTTTCTCATACCCAAGTATTCGTGAATGATATGATGTACACGTTCATTCTTAGAGTGTCTTCTATTTCATTCAATTTCAATTTACGGTCATTCAAAATCATTTTGTGGATTTTTTTAATGTTTTCGTCGGTAACAATTTCTTTTGGGCGTTCACCGTCTTCGGTGCTCATTTCACCACGTCTAAACTTTGCATACCAATTCTTGATGGTGGATTTTCCTAGAGCAGTGTCCGGAAACTCGGCATCAAGCCAAGTTTTTGCTTCAACTGTATTTTTTCCCTTCAAAAAGGAATATTTTATCAACACGCGAAATTCCTTTTTATCCATTTTTTTCACAATAACAAAAGTTGCTTCACTCAAAATGCTATAATTCACAAACTAATGATCCGACAGCTGTTAAATTTATACATGCATCTTTTGAGGGTTAGGGCGAATTAAAAAACATATGGATTTAATTCTAGTAGTGCCACCTATGTGTGAGGCCAGGGACTTTTCAATTGACCTGTTAGATTTATCTCATCATTTTCTGACCTTTCAAAGGCCGTTATTGTACAACTCAGTAGATTGATTCTTATCTTCTTCATACAGCGGGTCACTTCAATTTACACCTTCCTGAAATAAATCAACATTAATAACTGTAATTTACAATATGTACAAAAGAATAAATTAATATGCAGAACACATTTTACCAAGATGTCTTGCTTATATCATAGTAATAATTAAACTAACCCTGAACACTCTCACCACCTATATATATATATATATATATATATATATATATATATATATGTGTGTGTGTGTGTGTGTGTGTGTGTGTGTGTACGTACGTGTACTTGCGTATTACGAATCCCTTGAGCTCCTAGTTTCGTAGAAATGAAAATTTATGGAAGATGTATTAAAAATTGGAACAGTTATTTTATTAATTAAATAGTTTCACAAAAGTATTTCACAATGCTTGTAAGAGTAAAAACAAATGAAAATATTTCTTAGTTATCAGAACAGTTGAATACTTGAGACAGAAAATGTGCCAGTTTTAACTAAATACCTCGTGAAGAAATAAATTATACTTAATCTAATTCAGTTGTACTCCAAGTTAAACCTTGGCATTAATTACAATAATGGGATTACGGATACTCGTCTTCAAGAGGTACATCTATTCAAAAGCATCCATACTTCCTTTCAATTCCCTTCAAGAACGCCTCTATATACTAAAGTAGAAAATTCAGTTAACGCTTCTCTTTACATATTTTCTTAAGTTTTGACATTGACTGTTAAGATATAATTTTCAGAATAATTTTAAACTTATTAATCGATTATACTCTCTCGAGCGACTCAACTTTACCTCGTGCAAATATGCCAAAAAAGAAATTATACGTATTTTCTAGTTCTTTCACATAAGCTTACTTGCAGGCAATCACGAGACGACAAGCAAGATGCTGGAGAGATGATGACTTAGCTTAGGAGAATAGGCTGGAAGAGATAGGTATTATTTATTTTTATGGGATAATTTTATCCACATATAAGAATATTGCAATTGTGTTTTATAGTTGTAGACGTTGTTAGTGATAAACCCAGTTCAGATTTATTTATAGATACATATTGTAGCTTATTTCTCTTCATTATAGTTTTGCAGCGCCCTATCTCCATTATTTAATTTCTACTGCCATCTTTACTAAGCGCAGTTAATAATTATCAGACTCCAATTGAAGATACATAACAGCTAAATAAAATACTTTATTAACATACAATGAAGAATAGATAAGGCCACTCTCTCTTGAATCTCATTTAATTCATCAATTCTAAATTAGGATCAATTAACAGAGTCTTAGTTTGGCAATTCACTCGTTCTAATTCAACCACAGCTGATTCTTATCTTAATACTTTAATCAGCATTCGCTTCGATCTAAGAGATTAACTACGATGCTTTGATACAGCAAACAAATATTTATCATCCTGATGTTATCTTCTATTTTCCTTTCAATTCTATTTCATTCATATTTCACTGCCTCTAATTAAATTCACTACATTTCTTATATTTTCTTATTTACCTAATCACATTTAATTTCGGTTGTTAAGAAATTGTAATTTTATGCATTTGAAATAGTTGTAAAGCCTCCGAGATTGGTGAAGAGAAAATCGCAAATAGCCCAACAGAGTGTGTATTTTCTGTAGGCTTATTTTTATTATTCCTATGTTAATGCGTTGGATACTCTGTAATTCATTTGAAAAGTACGAACAAATGAACTGTTGCTTTTCTGTGTCCGGATCTGATCATTTTCAAGTTCGTCAATCTAGAGTATTCTTAGAAGCTCTACAAAATAAATTTAAGGATAGAGCTTGGACTTTTAAAAGGAAAGATCAACAGAACAAAGAAAAACTATTCTTCAAAAGGCTATAACTAAAAATGAGAGCTAATTTCACAAGTTCAATGGTTGTAAATAATAATTTTTTGAGGTAATTGTGTAATTATCCTTAACACTGGAAGATCTACGTATAAATTAGGTTTTTTTTAAACTAATTTCCGTCATTAGTTGCGATAATCACATTCTGCATCAAACGAGAGGAGAACAGATTCAACTTTAAAAACGAAATATTTTATATTTAAATTTACCTCTTAATGGCATTTTCGATTCTCGGAGGCTGTATTAATTATTGTTAAAACAAAATTAAATGAATAATTTTCTTTCCCTTTTAAACTTATTTAGTAATGCGTGTGTGATAATAAAAATAGAATTTCTTTCCGTGTAAAACAATTGCATAATCGAAAAAAAAGAAACATTTTTTTCAACTTTTTAGTAAATTTCTAAAAGAAATAGAGCTTAATTCTATTATTGTTATCACACATTATATTAATTTCTCTCTAATGTGTTACCGTTTTCATTTTAAACATCAGCACTAATTTTCATTTTGGGCCTTAAAGCTATATTCCCATTGGAAAATTCAATTAATTGGCATTAAATTTTATAGTAATGAAAAAATAAGAAAATTTAAAAAATAAGTTTCATTTTGGACATTAAAGCTAAATTTCTCTTTAAAAATTAACAATAATTGGTATTACGTTTTATAACTACTGAAAAACTAAGAAAATTTAAGAAATAAATTTCAAGTTAAATTTATCACTTTTTTTCTCATCATGCGAAGTTGAATTAAATATACAAAAAAAAATAAAGATGTCCCCCCCCAACTTTTTATTTATTCCACACGTTATTACTTTAAAATGGCTTCCAGTTATCAAGAAAAATAGGAAGTCGTTTGTTTTTCTCGAATCACTTTCCATTTCCGAATGTTGAGCCTCAAAAGTTCTGATCATCATTATTATCAATTCGATTGGTAAGCGTTCTCTCTCTTTCCCGGAGATAAGCTGTCGAAAGTAAAAAAAGAGAAAAAAAACAATACACGAAATTCTCTTGACGTTCGTTGAGTGCCATTCCATGTACTGTTTGCATTCCCTGTTGGCAAACGTCACGTGACTAGGTCCATCAAGCGTAAGTCCCCGAATTATGCAAAAATCATGCAAATCCATTGTCTTCGCTTCGTTGGCTTCGAGGGAAGGATTTGAAGAAAAATGAACAAACAGACAGTTTCTTTCTTTTAAGGGATGCTGGGTGACTTTTTAACACAGTAAGTTTAAAAGAAACGCGACTTGCAAAGAATCTGTTGCTTAAGTGAATATGAAGTTTTTAAGAACGTCAGGAAATTCCAAAACTTCTGCAGTCGTTATTATATAAACACTCTGGATTTATGCAATTGATTTTATTTTCAGAATTAGGAATAATTATAGACAATTTGTTGTATTGGTAAAAGAAAAGTGCCTTCAAAAATGTTTGAGAAAATAAAGATTATTGTGTCCTTTTGTTTTCGCAATTAATTGAATATCGTAATTTAATTTAATACTCTCATAGTTTATAATATATTTATCATCAACAAACTTTGTTTTCAGATCATATTTTTTTTCCGAAAACGTTTTTATTGAGAGAAAATAATTATTGTCTTCCTAAGATATTATTCAAATATATAGCATGTTTTATTTTTTATTTAAAAAAATAATTCCATAAATATTTCTTATATAAATGACTCATTAATAACAAAAACTGAATTTAGAATTTTAAACATTTTTCAGATGTGAAATAAATTCCTTATGTTGTGTGTATTATTATGTTAACTACTTAACTATATAGAAAATCTATCAAATAAATTCATTAAAAATGCCAGAATTGTAATTTAATGTAAATTTTACTTCTAAAATATTCTAGTGCTAACATTTTTATTATACATAAATCTTACTAATTAAAACACGAGACATGTATTTATAACTTTAGTTTACTTCTGTAACATTTTCTTAATAAATATTTAAACTTGTATTACCATGTTTGTTGTCTTTGGTTACTAACAATCGTTTAACAGAAATACTTAAAATATAAATTATTTTTTATGGGATTTATATCTACACAAGTCCAGTTGTAATATGTATAGAACCAGTTTTAACAGTAAAATTTCATTTTTCACATCTCATGAGGCACAACCCTAAAATATTTATTTATAAAAACTGAATATGATTTTCATATTACTATTATTTATAAAACATACGTATGTATGATGCTGAATAAGAAAGTACTGATATATATATATTCAACATTTGTGTACATTTATAAGTTATATACATTTTGTGTACAGGAAGAAGCTATAAAGTGATTTTTGTGAGACTTCTACTGTGAAATAGCATATCGATCAGTACACTGCGTTTGTGTCCTGTGGTAAGATCAAGCTCACAGTTATCAAACCAAAGCAGAAGTTGGGGTAAAGTGAAAGTAAAGTTGTAATTTTGAAGGTGAAAGATGTCACATAAGACATTTATACGTTACTGCATTCGTTACAAATTTCGCCAAGGAAAAAGTGTTGCAAAAGTATGTCAATCAAAAGTATGTGCTGTTCTTGGAGAGGAAACTGATCGAAAAACGCGTGCGAATTTAGATTTCGATGTTTTAAAGATGACGATTTTGACGTTAGCAATCGAAAATAATGTGACGCTCCACTGAAGATCAGACATAAGGATTTGTAACCACTGTTCGAAAAATACATCTCAAGGAAAAAATGAACGTGCCAAATATTTAGGAGTATCATAAAAAAAAAACTATTTCTAATCGTTTACATGCAATGGGAAAGAATCCGAAGGCAGGAAGATGGATGTCTCACGCATTGAGCACAAGGTACGAAGATCAGTGTATATTGAAGTGCATGAATCTGATAAAAAAGCAGAACAGAAAAAATCGTCAGGGGAGATGAAAAATTGATATATTTTGAAAATCCGATTCGCAAGAAACATTGAGTGAATCCTGAGGAAGCTTCTCGTAAACTTTCTAAATGATAACGCAAGGCCTCACATTGCAAAACCAGTCAAGGACACGCTAGTAACTCTTAGCTGGGAAATTTTAGAACACCCGGCGTATAGCCCCCGACATAACCCACTTAGATTATCATTTGTTTCGGTCGATACACAATGCCTTGTTTTCTGTACATTCCTAGTGGATGAATGAAGTATGAAAATGGGTTGACGTCTTCATTGCGTCTAAAGAGGAATCGTTCTACACTGCTGGCATCCGTCAACTACCCGACTGATGGTGGAAAGTATTAGAAAATGATGGGGAATATTTTGATTAATAAATTTATTATTCTCAGCTCTCAATTACATATTTGTTTCCTTGAAATATGCTTTAGAACTTATTACTACTCGTAATAAGAATAATATTACAAATATCATAATCAATAATATATAACTTATTTACTCAATTTATTCTAAATGTGATTGCAAAAGTTTTCTCAATTTTTTAGCGAAATGAAATTTTATTCCGAAGTAAGCTCCATATTATATTGAAAATATAAATTCATGATTTTATGGGTTCGAAAACAAAACTGTGCTCTATAAATATGGAAAAATTGCTGAAATTCTTCCAAAAAATAAGATATTTGACTACATTCAGAGAAAAAATGAAAAACTGAGAAAGAAAAAGGAGATTTCAAAAGAGCTTTAACAAAAGAGCTATAGATTTTAATTTTAAACTATTTGAATTAAAAATGATCTTCTTGAAACTTCAAAAAAAGGAGAAGAAAGATAGAAGTAATAATTGGAAATTATTCCAGTGTCTATAATTTGATGGTTTTTTCCCTTTAGTAACAGCATATCAGTTTTTTGTCGCTTAAAATTATATAATAATACAAGAAAACTCTTCAAATGTTTGAACCAATTTAATTTGACAGGTAACAGAAGGCATATTTAAAATTATTAACGATATTTCTTCTTTTCGTACAAATTATATTTTTATATTGCTGTTTAATATTTAATTTGCTCTTCTGGCATCAAAAGGTAGAAAATACTGTGCTTCAAAAAGCGACAAGTAGTCAAAATTTGTTAGAGGATCCGAAAAGTGTATTGTCATCAATCAACAGATTTTCGACATTTTGATTTTGAAGAAAGAGTGCTAAAATAGTAAATTTAAATAATTAAAAATCTGCATGTAACTAGTAAAACTACATAATTGTAAAAAAATAATTATATAAATGTTGCAAATAACTAAGCAAAAAATGAAAAAAAAAAATTAAGACTTTATTTTTAAATTTCAGTCTCAAACCATAATTTTTCCAATCGTAATAGTACACCACTTCTCAACATAAACTTAGCACAAGTTGCAGAGGAGCATGTTTTTTTATGGTATCCACGTAAAATGCTACAAAATGATATATATATATATATATATATATATATATATATATATATATAAATGATGAGTCAGGTTATTTCAAGTTGAAGAATTTCAATTCAAGTATTTTTAATTCTTCTTATATAAATTTAAAATTTGTAAAATATATCATAATTTACAAATATATCTTGTATTTTGTTAGAGATAGTCTTTTCCAAATGATACGAAAATAAATTTTATTTTACGATGCATTTGTTCAAAAATTTGACATATTAAGTATTTAAAAAGAAAATAATACTAGATAATCAGATAGTCATTGAATAAAATTTTAGCTAAAAATAATATGATTAGTTTTTATTTTCTGAAAATTTGATGATTGAAAGTTACCGTTTGATTTAAACGAGATATATATATTTTTCATTTTTACTGCGTTAAAATTGCATGCAACTCTTTTTAATATAATCACTTTTACATATCTTGTGCTTTTTACGAAAATATAATTTGCTCTTAATTCGTTTATTTTTATACAGACATACATTTACACTCAAATAATGCGTTCTCTTTAAGTATGCAAGAATTTTCTCAAGAATAATTACTTCTTTGAAAATGACGTCGAGGAAAACGATCAATAGCTTCATAATTTTTCCATTCGGGCAAATTTCACCATCATTATGAGGAAGTACTCTTAGAACACGAAAAAAATCCCTTTAAGGGAAGAAAAAGGGGAGAAAAAACACGATAATCCCCTAAAATAAATTCTTTCATTGTCCGCACTGACGCGGTTACGTTCATACCTTCACTTCAATCCTTTTACCTTCACTGAGTAATTTTTCAACGTTCTTTTTTATCAGTTTTTTTTCTTCCTCTCACTCATTTTATTCTGTCGTTCTCGGAGCTGATGATCGATGGAAAATATCGATAAAATGTAGGTTTGTATCGATTCGTTTTAAAATTCTTCACGGTTGCAGTCTCTTTCTAGTTATAGAACTAAGGCAACTTTTATTACTTTTTCATACATTTTTCAGTAATTCGCTGCTCTTTCTTTTTCTAATTCAGTTTCTGGATTTTTGAGTTAGTTTGGTGCGGTTTTTTACTCCGCTTCAATTTTTGTAATTTGGATGAAAATGACAATGAGAAAGTAAAAAAAAAGTTTGGTGTAGGAATTTTTTTTTATTCTTTTTATTGGAAAAGGAAAATTAAACTCCCTTTAATTGGCAAGATTTTTATTTCATGTTTTAAAATTCCTTTTGGCGTTAATATGATCGATTTGATTTTTTAAATACATTTTTTTTAAAAAAACTTTTGTTCCCGGGTTTTCAAATTATTCATAATTGAATATTTCATCTGTCGTATTTCTTCTAAATTACTTTTTTTTCATACTTGTGAAATAAAATTAATAAAATATTTTATCGTTAATTGTGAAAGAAAAGTAAAATACTTTAACCTTATGTAATTCAATCCGGTTACTGTTATGTTAGATTGTTTCAGATGGAAAGTGATGCAAAAAAAGTTTTTAGAGATAACTTCTGAATTGAATCTTCCATAACATAATATTGTGTTTGCATTTAATTATTTAACTAACGTTTCAAATACATATATATCAAACTTATAATATAAAACAAAAATTTAATTTACTTAAGTCTGATTACAATTTGTTTTCTTAAAATTTAATGTCAAATTAGTTTTGAAATTAAATATAATTCATAAAATAAAAGAAGAAACGTTTTAGCAACACGAAATAGAAACATTTTTTTTTATCTTAAAGTGAAAAAAAAAAAAAAAAACAGTGCATAACTTTGTTACTTTTGTAATAAATTATTTCTATTTAATTAATACACGCGATAAAAAATTACATTTCGAGTAAATATTTAGCTGACCAAAGAAAAATAATAAAAATAACAACAACTATTTTTGCTTGTTGATGGAAAATCGTTAAGCCTAATTTTCCATAAACTCATGATAAACTATAATACTTTTCCCAATGGAAATTTTTTTTGATAATTAAAAATTCAATTTCAATATTAGATTTGCAATAGCTTTCCAGAATCTTTAAAAATATTTTTAAATACAGATGAAAAATTACAAAGAGTTTCAGGAATTATTTTACAAATTTAAATCAATTTTGCACTTCGCTGCTCCAAGATAAAGAATATATATATATATTTATCTAAAATATAATATAGGAGAATTATAGCATAAGGAGTAAGTATGATTGTTAAAGGAGCCTTGCTTTTTTTATAAAGTAAAATAAAAAATAGAGCCCATTGTTAACTTAAAGTTAAAATTCCATTATTCTTTAATAATTATAATCTGTGTCAAACACAAATTAAAGAAATATTTTTCTTCTCAAAACTCATATTAAATAATATATTTTTAAATTTTTAATGTTTTTAAGTGTAACTAGTAAATTTTCAAGCAATAAAAATCGCGTTCAAAACAATATACATTGCTATTTATAGAAAAGTTACAAATTTTACCACAAGTCACTTTTCTGCGGATAGATGCTGATGTAAATTGCATATAAAAATATTACATGTTGTTGAATTCTACGATATTACTTTAAAAAGAAAAAAAAATGAGCGAAGACTTACAATGAAATCAATTTTAACCGAGAAATCTTTACGAATGTTTCACATTTTATTTTATATGGCACTGAATTCCATATCCATATCTCTAGAGACGCTATGTCGGGCCCAAAAGATATTGTATTAGATTAAGACTCTTACGCTTTGATTACTCTTAAAGAAGTCGGCCATTCTCGTGCATTGAAAGGAACAACAATAATTCTAGTAATGGTGATATCTAGTGGAAACGGCTGAAGCAACTAGAATGTCATTGTAAAATTCGAAGCTTTAATACGTTAAGAAATAATTGTTGTTAGATAATTGTAGCAATTGAAATTGCATGATGACATATCTTAATACATATATTAAAAGTGAACAGTGACATTTCCATTCCAAAAAAAGAGATTTTATGGAATTTTTTGAATTTTTTTTAAAGATATTCAAAATTAATAATCTACCATGAAAATCATTTCTAAAAATTGAGATGTTAAGAACTATAAATATGTTAAATTTCTGCAACTAAATATGTATCGGATTTATGTTTGAATTTAACAGAATACGACTTTTGAAAAATTACAGTATTTAAGAAAAACATAAGCCTTTAACATCTATCAAATGCAAAGTATATATTTTATTGAAAGAAAAAACAATGTAATTTACTCTACTTAGACGTATTTGATTCTGAATAATCTAAGATACATAGAGAGTATTTTCAGCCGTATTATTTCGTATTCAAGTAGTAAAATACATCATAATATGTAATGCCTTTTCAGTGTAGAAATAAAAGTATTTGAGCTATTCCCCCATTTCTTCATTCATTTACCATGCAAACTACTAAGGTTCAAAAACGATTTTTTTTGTATAGTGAGAATTCTTGTCCGATACCTTACATTTTACCATTACCAAATTCTCTACATTAGCTTTGAATCGCAAAATTACATAAATCGATGATTCTACGCCTTGTTTAACTGCAATGCAGTATATGAAAACATACTAAAATGTTATTTTGTAGTCACTCACTATGGAAAAAAATAGCACTTCAACATACTTGGAAGAAAAAAAAGTCGAGTCTTATACATTTTATCACTGTTCTATTTTTAGCAAACATTCTTTCTCCTAGATTCTTTTCTTTTATAAAACTTGTTTGTTATTTTCGTTTCGTTGATAAAAACTATTTTTAGGTATTTATTATATAAAAGTCAGGGGATGGAAGATAAAAAAATTACAATTGCGCTTTAATTGAGTAATTGATTTTAGCTGAATGGAAAAAGTGTGTGATTGAAAATTTTTTTTACGTTATTTCGCATGGATCACGCGATTAATATGTTAAAATCTACAATAGAATTGCTCTATGTTCTACAATTTCTTTTTTTATTTTTTCATATGGATTTTGCAAAACGTTATGTTTCAAAAATGTAATTGACACACAATGTTAAAAATAGATTTTTTCCCTTTCAAAACCTGAATTAATAAAGTAACATATTGTCAGAATTGTTTGAATTTTTGTGTGTGTTGTTTCACTTTTCTGAAGAAAAAAAGGAATTAGTTCTAGCAATGTGTTACTAATTGCTTTCTACTCAAGAAATGAATAATTGCAGGTACTTCGGGCTCTTAGACTCGTAAGAACTGTGACTTCTCTGTACCGGTTTATTTAAAATACAAACGTTGCCTTCAAAAACAGAAGAATACATTGAACTTTTCTCGTTGTTCTTTTTCTCGCCAAAGACATAAAGTTTGTGTCCATGATCACCGGACTGTAAAATATTCTAGAACTTTCCTCTGGAGATTTATGTTCGCGTTTGAAGATTCTCAACAGCGTAATACGTGGTGAAATTTTCTAGAAAAGAAAACTTTTTTTTCTTAATCTTCCCCCGCGTTCTGGTCCTGAAAAAATTAACCGAGGAAGAACGTGACAAAACACATTATTCATCTGGGTATTTTTATTTGTTCCTTGTTTTTTATGTGCCTTTTTGCTTAAGGAATGCTTTTGGCCCTCTCCCAATGCTCAAAAGGAAGGCTTTAGTTCTCAGCATAAAACATTAAGTTGCGTATGCATCTCTCTTCCTGGCATTGAACTTTATTTCTCTTCCTTTGCCGTCCATTGTTTAACAAAATTCCAAAGTGTAGATGATGTATAAGATGAAAAGTCTATGTCTTTAACTGTTAGAAGTTATAAAACCCTCTGTTATATTTTTTCCAGCATAATGCATATAGAATATAACACAGTGTCTAAATAAAAACCTCACTCAATCCTTTATACGTATGTTATTGTTAGAGCTTAAGAGGCCAGGCTGCTTTCAAATATCCATAAAATTGCCTTAAATTATAGTTAATAAAATAAAAAAATTATATTTATACGATTAAATAGAACCTTATTAATAGTTATATACTTAATATCAATATATTAGACCTTAGAAATTACAATTATTACGCGGATAGATTTAGAAAAGATTGTACATTATGAATAAAATACAATTGATTAAGATTCAAGAAATTAATTAGTTAAATTACTTTAAGCTGTGTTTAATCCATTTGGATGGAGGTAATTTCTGTGAATCAGGAAGATTTTAAACATCTCAAGACTTTTATTCAGGAGTTAAGTTTCTCGAGTTAAAAAATACAATTTAGTTAGGAATTATTTATACTTTTTGTACACACTGTTGCCAGCCAAACAGTTACTATTTTTGCGATGTTTCAATTGCACGCACCGTTGTTTGAACTATTGATTATTCCGTACCTTTATGCTTCAGTAGCAATCGAACTTTAATTGAAATCAATAAAATTCTCTAGCATTAAGATTAAATATATAGGTTTCTCTTGGACCAAATTATACATTTCATCGGACAGGAATTCTATTAAAATTCCCAATTTCAGTCATAAATTTCTTGACTAATGTTCCTGTTTTCTTGTCATCTGGTATGAAACAGATGTATCTGGAACTCGAGACTTGACTCCCTAAATTTTTTTCTTTAAGAATAATTTAACTACACATATAAATTATAGCATGGAAAGATATGGTAAAGACAAGCTTAAGTAATATAGTCTCAGAGTTTGTTGGAAGTCAGATTCACACGATATAGAGCAGTTTTTTTTTTATTGGAATCAATAGTTTTACAGAATCACATTTTAAGAGGTAAAAGAAAAGTCATTCTAAACTTGAGAAAGGCGGATTAACTTAACCGGCACAGTTAAGATATGCGAGTTGTAAATGAATAATAACGAAGATGAACAACACCCTGAGAGTCATATTTCAAATTAAATCCACTTAAAACTACAATAGTGGTTGGTGGCTTAATTCTCTTAAGAATATTGCCCTTCTGAACCTCGATTTCACCTCTGGATGCGTTCAAGGACGCCTTATATACTAAACTATAGAATACGGTTTGCTTTACGTACTTACTTAAGCATCTTTAAGAAACTAATATAGGTAACTGGAATAGATCCAGAACAAAATAAAATTACTCACAAACTGAAAGTGAAATCAAAGCTCGTAATGTAAGCTCGTAGAAAGAAATCCCATATCTAGTGTCTTTCTTTTCATCTCAAAATTGTGTGGTTTCTCGCCAATAGTTCACAATATAATTTTTAAGCTATATTAATCTTAATTAAATATGTTTGGAGTCGCATCAGCTTAGTGGCCAGAGTTGCAAGATTTATGGCTTATGATGTTCAAATCAATACGACCGTTCTCTTATTAGCTAATCCCGTGTGATAAGACATAACATGATATAAAATTCATTAAATTGAACTGTATCTTTAAATCCTCACGTGGATTGCTAAATCAGTTTGAAAAGTGGGGCACCAATTCAGGTATCATCATCTTCTCACTACTATGAGTCTAATTTTAAGGATCCGTCACCAGTCCTTGTGCAGTTCCAACGAATCAAATCAATTTAAATTTATCTGAAAAGCATTTAAATGCTTAAAAGGCGATCTTTTCATTATCAAACACTATCCTAATAAAATAGTAAAGATCATATTTAACCATCTTAATCTGTAACATATTTGCAAATTAACTCGTTTCATGAAATATTTCGCTTCTTTCAACACTGATTTTCTAATAAGTAAGTGATATTATTTAATGAAAAGGTCAGTATAAGACTATAAACACTATAAACATTTAATAAGCAACTTGTAAGACATTAAATAAGTATACACCTTCAGGTCAGAAATATTTGGCATGAGTTAATATGTACTCATATTCATATACACTTTGGAGAGTTGCTAAGATGGTAAGAAACAATTTGCAGTAGATGGATGTTATTAATGGATAAAAGATTAAAAAATTATAGACACTCCCTAACAACATATGACAAGGAATGATACGTCAGAAAAACATTTTGACTGAAAATGAAAAAAAAAAACGGTTTTTGTAAAGTTCATTTTTGCTTTATTATGAAATTAATACTTGTATTCTTAGTAACACTTTAAATGTAAGTGGATGTATTCCTTTGAAAACAAATTCGAATATTCACTGAGACAAAGCAAAGAATTGCGGGAGTCAATACGCATTTTGCAAAATACGGAGATTTAAAATATTACTAAGAAAAATTAAAAAGGAATACATTGTGCAACGTAGGCTATTCGCGAATTTTTCCCCTTCAACTAACATCTGGAGTTTTGTTCTGATTTTATATTTTAGTTTCCTGCTTCTTCCCAATGAAATGTGATACAAATTAAGTAAACCTCGTGAAATGAAATGTGATGCAAATTAAGTAAACCTCGGAAGTGGGTGAATAGATATAATGAAATCGTATATAAGCGATAGAGAATTGAAGTAAGGGGAAGTATTCTTTTGTCAGCTTCTTGAAGACATTTATCGCTTTCTCTTTAACAGCTTCAACTGACTCAAATCTTGTTCCTTTCAATGCAGATTTCAAGAAAAAAATAGAAGTCTTATGGCTCAAGATCCGGAGAATAAGACGAATATACAAACACTTGAATGTTGCACTTGACTATAAACCTCTTGACAAACAATGTGGAATGAGCCGGCGTATTGTGCTGATGGAAAAAGTTGCTGTACGGATTCTTTATCAATTCCTACTGTCTCAGCAAATACACGAATAACCGAAGGCCAAATGGAATTAGATTACCGATTTCTTCGATATAGTCTACTTTTTTTTTACATAGAAGGGCGACCCGGGCCTAAATCATATTCACTCCCTTCTCGGTCATTTTGAAAACACTTAAACCACTAAAAAACACATGTACACGATAAACATTCATTGCCGTACATTTCTTTCTATAAATCATAAATTTCAATTGTGGTCTTTCTAAGTTTCAAGTAAAATTCCCAACAATTCATTCCTCTATTGTAAAAATTAGCTTTTTTCCGGGGTAATTAAACTATAACGCTAATGAGAACGAAGGATGCGGATATAGAGATTTCTTTACAGATGTGAGAGGCACTGCATTCGAAAGAGAAGGCTTCACACTAAACAGCTGTCGATCACTGGTGTTTGGCGTATGCGTACTTCTTCTGTAGCAGCGTCAGTCTCGTTATTTAATAGTTTTTCTCGTACAATACGATAGATGACAGACGAGACAGGTGACATAATGCTGTCATTTTTACACTTTTTATTACTTAAACTGTTACAGCATCACACTACGTATGTATTATGAATTTTTTTGGCTGGCTAATTAAATTGTTAGCGAATTACTATATCTTACATTACATTAATTATTTCTGATTCTTTATGTCTAGAAAACCGTTTGCCAACATTGCGCATAATTAATAATACATATATTTAATATTTGGGGAAAGTTTTCATTCTCATTAGAATATCAAAATGTCATTTAATACAATAAAAAAATAAAGGGAAACTGCCCCCCATTATTTATTAAACATTCAACTATTTCACAAATTAATTATATATATATATATATATATATATATATATATATATATAATATGTGTAACAATACTTGCAATGACCTACTTAGAAATTCCATAAACGAAACAAAACTCAGAATTTCTGGCTGAAAGAAATTGTTTAATTCATTAAAATTTTCTGAAAGAGAATGTTTATTTGATAAATATTTCAGCATAAAACTATTTTTGAAACATTTTCACGGAAAGCTTCCGCACAATCATAACATCATTTTTTTTGGTAATATTGTATGTAAAATTCGAAGAAACCATATAAATAGTCTTGTTTTCGTTCTTAAATTTTAATTGAAGCTTGTCTCAATTTGATTCATTCATTTCCAGAAATTTTAAAAGAATTACTTAAAACTTACTTAAATTATTGACATGTTAGTAATTAAAAAAGATGTACAAAACATTTTCTTTTAAAATCAATTATTACCTTTACTTATTTGTTTTGATCAATGATAAATGACTCTACATGTATTAATAGACGTATACTAGAATTAATTACTGGTAAATCTTATTTATTTTCCAGAGTATTGGATTTTTTCTTCTTTTTTGGAGTCCTTGCGTAAACTCATTAATTGGTTCTCATTATGTGAAACTCTAGCTTGTTACGAAAACGATTTTTGGAAATAAATATAATTATTCTTAATGATTCTGCGTAAATTTTTTGACTGGAGAAAGATTCGTATCTCTTTCCATTCTTTTTCTTGAATAATAATTAAAACCTAAATTTTAAAAGAAATTAAATTCTCCAGCAATGTAAAACGAAAATAGTTTTGAACATTCTTTTACAAGTTTACTTCTGCTTTGAGTCTTTAAAAAGAATTATCAGTTTTAAATAAGAGAAAAGAAGGTAAAATGTCATTATATATAAATTGTTATTAATATGTATTTGTGTGAATAATTTTATTTTTATATTAATATTCTTTTCCTCGTGATTTATATATATATTACTATATTAATTTTATTCCAATTTATCTTTATTTATTGATGGTAAAATAGGGAAGTGTATAACTTTTATTTTAAAACAGTAGGTTCTTTTTATTCGATGTTAGAAATGTTCATTGTTTCCCTAACTTCTTCTTTTAGAAATGTTTAAATGTCAGATATATATATTATGTGTGAGTTGCGATAATCCATCTAAAATTAGTCTGATTATATTATTCTAGAGTTCTAAATGAATAGGAACTCGAGCACATTGTCTTGTAAATGCATCGCATTTTTGATTAACATTTTTTGATTACATAAGCAGTTCAATATTTCTCCATTGATTTCTAAATAATATTATTATACTCACCATGTCATTATATCTAGTTTCTTCTAAAAATTATATTCCCTACTTTTGCGAATAATTTTTATTTCTAACTTTTATCTCTAACTCTATATTATTCAACATGAAACGAGTAAATTTGTTAAAAATGTATCAATTAAGCAAATAAACGTGCTGTGCATAATTTTTTCTAATTTTTACAGTCAAAAAGTGTGTATATACCAATTTATATTTTAAATAATGTTTTTAAAGCTGTTCTTTCATTAACTAATATTATTTGAATATGTTAATCCTTAATGAATTGAGAAACTGTTTATGTAATATTTAACAATTAAAATATTCGATATTAGCTCAAAAATTATAGTGTTAGGAATGGGAAACAGAAATAGGGTAATTCAATATACAAAAGATAAAGAAGTTTTTCTTTTCCAAGAAGTCAATGCGTATAACGCTTTTCGCATCCTAAGAATCATCACCATAACTTTTCCTTCCAATGAGTCTGTCTTCGCCTTTATTGCAGCCTTCTCGCCGGAATCACCCTGTTTTTTAATTTTTCCTTAGGTTTAGGTGTGTAATGATGAATAAGATAATGATTGGTGAAAAATTATTTCTTTTTAAATTGTTGCTTAAGTTTAGGTTTTGTATTATTATAGAGAAGGAATATTACATAGGAATCCCCTAACTTTTAAGCAATCACTTCAGAACTAATTTTTGGTTTAAATCTGAACTTGTTTATTTGATTATTACAAAACCACATCATTAATAAATTATCATTCACTGAAAAAAATAATAATTTATTAATAACACCACTTGCAAAATAGAATCTTACATATCAGAAAGCATGTTACATAAAACACTTATCAGATGTTTATAACATGTAAATGATTTTATCAGAAGACTCACAAAAAATTTACTTCAAATTCTTAATTCTGCTTAAAAATATAAGAAAAGCATTTACAGAAATTAAATTAATTAATTAAAATGAGAGAAGAGACATTTTATTAGATTTATTATATAATTATCAAATTAGCATAATGTAATTCATTCCTGTTATTATTTGGATTATGTTACAAAAGAATTCCTTTGAATAAAAATGAACGAATTCTTATATGGAAATAAGCATTTCAACATGTTTGGAGAATTATTAAAAGCTTTTAAAGCAAAAGTTGTTGAATATATATATATAGATATATACAAGAAAACTTTTAATAATTCTCTATAGCTAGTTTTTTTATTACCATTTCTTAAAATCATATAAAATATTCTTACTCTAAATAGATAAATATAATTTTGAAAGAATTTAATAAAATTTTAGTAAACATTGACCCTGTGCTTTATAACATACTTAATATTATCTAGTAAAATTAAAATGTATAACGAATAATTGAATTTCCAAAAACCTACATTTCTTTATATAATCGTATTCATAAATTTCTTAGTTTAAAATGAGTAATACTAAGATGTTTTGACAAATAAATTGATATATTTATAAATATACACTTATTGCAACTCTCATCTTGAATTTATTTTCCTTAGTTTTAAATCAGGGCTTTCTTCTGTTTAATTTTTTAGCGAATTTTGAGATGTAACTTAGAATTATTAAACGTTTATAATTCAGTTTAATATTTTCATTATGATAATACATTGGATTTTTCAGTAAAAAATAATGAATAATGCAAGGTTTTGCAAAGAACATATTTAGCCACCCAAGGTGAGCTTTTTTTACAATTATTATTAAATTATTCAATTAAATATAATAATTAAAGTAAACGATGAAACATCGAGAAAAGTAAAGTAGTAAACTTTACCGATATTAAAATTAAAGGAAATGACAAATAATTAAATTGAAAATATTTAGCAAAAGGTAATTAAAATTAAAGCAAACGATAAAAAAATTGAAAAGTGATCTGTAACGTTAAAAGTAATCCAACTAAAACAATAGCCCCTTAAAGGGCTAATTATTTCATAGTTTTAGAAAATTTGATAATTCAATTGAAAACTTGGTGTTGCAACGACAATTTAATATCTTCGTTTTTAGATAATTAACATTAATAACAATCAACATCATTAGGAATTTTTCATGAACATTTTAACATCCACTTTCATCACGAATGGCTTAAGTCAAAATGTTTCTGAGTAAAAATATGGCATTTAAAGCAACATCAAAAACCATGCCCTACATATAAAATAAATAAGTTTTTTTATTTCTCTTTATTAAAAATTTATATTTTTTCCAAACTAAGCATATTTTTGAATTGGCATGAAAGCTAAGAATAAATCTCACTAAGATTTATTCTTAGCTTTATTTTACTTTATTAGCCACAGAAGGAGTTATTGTTTTAGGAGAATCACTTTTGGCATGCCAGATCATTTTTCAATTTTTTATCGTTTGTTTCAATTTTAATGACATTTAGCTTAAATACATTCAATTTAATAATTTATCGTTCCTTTTATTTTTAATATTGGAAAAATTTACTATTGTCCTTTTCTCGATATTTAATTGTTTACTTTAGTTCTTATATTTAATTGAGTAATTTAATAAGGATTATAAGAAAACACAGCTTCAGTGGCTAAATCTGATTTTTGTAAAAGTTTGCATAAAACTTTTTATATTATTTTTTATCAAGAAAACATTAAGTAAATAAAATAGGAAAAGTGACTTGTATTCATTTCAAATTAAAGTTTAAAGACTGTCTAGAAATGCATATTTTAAAATATTCTTTATTTACATTTACTTTTTTCGTTTCTTTCATTTCCTATTCCAATTTCTTAAATTATGATCATTCATTATTTTTTGTAATCAAATATGTTTCAGGAACAAATAATTATTAATTACGGAGTAGCTTAGCGAGAAACCTTCGAACAATGTACTGTTAAATTATTGCTTAAATAATTGTAATTATCATTTAAGCTTTCAGCACGCTGAAATTTACGACTACGATGGGCAATTTCCATATCTAAAAGTCGTCCACACAAAAGAAGTAATTAGCATGCGTCTCTTTTTCCTCTTTTTAAACTCAATGTTTGAAAAAAATATATATTTTTTGTTTTTCACCTCATCTTTTCTCTCGCTCCTCTCTCTTTCTATATTTTTCATATTTTACTTATTTTCATGGGAAGTTTGCCATCGTTTCTTATTACACTTTTAAAATATTATCGCCTACTTCTGCTCTCAAAATATGCTCTTTGTCATCAAAAATAACCGAGTCTGACATTTTGCATTAAATGAAGTCTCTTTTAAATATTAATTTATAAGCGCCATATGACTACGAAAAGGACATTTTCATCAGTGTAATATACTCAAGATAGCTACATAATGGTTACATAATGGTAAACATTACTACATAATGGTTATTATATGCGTTCTAAACATAATAAAGGGGAATACTTTATTTTACGTTGGAGTTCATAAAAAAGTGTTCGAGACAGGAAATGAAGTAGTGATAAAAACAAATTAATTTTGGATAAAATATTGCTACTATATTACAAATTATTATGTAAAGAATACTCTTTAGTAAGTATCTTGTTTTCAACACTTTTTTTTTCCACTATCGAAATAGTTACTTGTTTTATGTCTGAGTAAAAATGCATTAGTGTCTTTTCGGATCCGAAAAGATTATTAATTAGCTTAACGATTCCATCATCCACCATTAATATTTGTTTTACTTACTTCGTAATAGATAAGCTCTTTTTCTTTATCGTAGCTTAATATCCATCTCACAGGCAAAGATTTGATTATTGTTCCTTGAGTAAATTTGTTATGTTGATTTTTCATCCTTCACTGCTTGTTGTTATGGTTGTTGTCATTGAATTAGATGTAACAAAAACTGAATATTTTTAACTCATTCTCAAACTGTTTAAGATATAACTATAATCGTAGGTCAATAGACAAAAGAAACTCTTGAAGCTTATAATAAAAAGTCGTTCAGCTAAGATAGAAAAGGTCAAAGTTCAAAAATTTTTTTCTCGCAAAAACTCTTTCTTTGTTCTGACGAGTAAAACCTGTGTGTTTGACCTTTTATTAAACTATCAAAAAGTGTTGCGCTTCTTAAAAAAGTGATTTGATAAAAAAGTTTGCTGCAGAAAATAATGCTTTTGTTTGTTTATTTGGTTGAAAATTATCAACAATACAAACCGGCTCTCGATGTGATTGTCATATTTTGGGATGTCACGAGATAGATTTATATATATTTGTACACTTTTGTATTTGTGTGTGTCACGTCTTTTATGGAAATTCGGAATTCAAACGAAACAAATTGATAGAAACACCGAAGTTGATTTAGAAATTCATTCTTGTTGAAGTTTTTAACACAAATCTGAAAGTCTGATTAATTACTTTTGAATATAAACTTACCGGAGTAACATTGACATTAACCATTGCGTTCAGAAACTCTAGTATAGATATTATTTTTGCTAAAAATTAGTTGTCGTTATATTTGATTTGTTATATGTATCTTACTTTGGTGATATTGTATACCTGTAATTTTATAATAAACTTTATCTGAGATATCGAAACATGTAACTATGTCCAATTTTATTTTCAGAAATCGTATTTAAATTTTAATGTCCTTTTTGGATCAGGGATTTTGATTTTCCAAAATAGTTTTTATTTTGTTTCTACGATGATTAAAATGGAGCTATTAATTATTTTTTAAAAAGAACAAAAAACTAAGAATAAACATTTAATTATAAAATGTGGGCTCAATTTTCCTTAATTCTCTTTGTAATTCTTTTAACTGAAATGCATTTGAAATTGCCTTTTTCCTTACGTATAACATTCACATTTTTCCCATGAAAAAAAAATGAAAAAGTAAGTTGTATGTGTTACATCTGTAAAATTTTAAGCCATCTGTAAGGGCTTTTTCACATGTGAGTATAGTAATTAATTGTTAAATGCTTTTATTCCAAAAAGTGTTATTTAAAATTTAAAACTTGAATTATAATAACTTAACAGTTATCATCAAATCATTTGGTTGATTCACCAGTTTGCATATTTTAGTGTTAATAAAAAAAATTTGACAGCGTAATTACTTTCTAATTTATTGTATAATATTTTAAAAATAGCATAGCAAAAAATATCGAAAATCGCGCATTACGTTTTCGAACTCATATTAATTTATTATCGTAAATATCTTATTACTTTCAGTGGCAGTATTAAACAAAAATGTGAAATTAAATTTGGAAGTGAATAATTTCTTGATAGGTGAACTGTTTTCAACTTAACATTTTTGAAGTACTTTTTATAAAAAAATTATAAAATTCTGAATCAACTTACTTTTTTTTTTCAGAAATGGAGAATAATTTGAATAATTTTCAGTGAGAAATTAGTTTTGATTAAATCAAAATGGAAAAATATAATTAAAGATATTTAAATTACCGTTTTTGAAAAAAAATACCCCAAACATGTTTCGATATATTAAAAGAGAAATAAATCATTATATTAACTTCTGTTTTTCGTTTTTCATCTGAGAAAGGATGAACTCTCTACAAAGACGGTCAATCATTTTTACCGAAGCTCTATTTGTCAATCTAATATTTGTTTCAGTCGAGTCGTGGTTCAAGTCTTGGTGCTGCTAAAGACCCGTTGTGAGCCGGGAAGAGGTACTTTTTTTTACTAACTTCAAAGTCCTCAGGTTGCAATAGAATGAAAGTTAGGAGAGTACGATGCCAGATCTCGTTTCATTATCATTGCTGGACCGTTGCTCAAAATTATGAGATTGATCATCAATAACCCTCGTGTTGCTTCTAAGTGCGACATTAATAACCAATCAATAATAAATTAATCAACACAATGTAATATTTTATTTTAAAATTGTTTGAAAATTTTCTGTTCTGGCTTTATTACTTTATTTTATTTTATTATAATTTATGTGATTTTTTTTTCAAAATAATATTATTATTTGAAAAAGTTCGACATCATATTGTATTGCCAATTTAAAACTTGGAAAAAAAATATCCTTTTTTTCTAGAAAAATCAAATAGCATATTTGTATCGTAATCTTTCCTAAAATCAACCACCCTTATGCAAAAGACATTCGGAAAGAATTTTCAAAATAAACTTTTCTAGATGTTGCTTGTTATTCAATTTATTAAATTCCATCAGAGATTTTAATATTAAAAAGGAATTCACTTTAAATTACTTATTTCTTCTTCGCTAAGAACTCACAAAATGCACATCCAATCCTTTTATCCTTCTTTTTTTACCTTAGTTTTATAACAATATCAAATTGAAGAGGCATCTTCATCGTCATCGTAAGCGCTTTCTTCAACGTTCTCATAATCACGCCGCCAAAGCTATAGTCCCGAAATTTTCTCTCTTCCCTCATTAAGGAAAATCTCCGGGGTCTCGCAAGACTTCCTAAAGTCATTATTATTGTTATTATCAGGAATATTATTTAAAAGAAAGACTAGGATAATGACGGTGAAATGGGGAGAAAAAAAGAACAAGACGAGTTGCAGCAGCTAAATCTTTCTTGTGCTCGTTTGGAACACTGAGTTTTATTAGTGGCAAACAATTAGTGCCGAAAGAGTGGTTGCGAATATATCTAAGAAAGTTAAAATACCTGGTCGATATTTGTTTTCTTGTGCATAGCAACGGCATGATTTAATCATTTTCTTCAGTGCGTTCTAACACTTTGGAGTTATTTTTTGAATTATTTATAACTTTTCGTTCTTGGCTGAGTATGGGATTAGTGGTGGTCGAAGCGCATATTTTACATTAACTCTAAACTTCCTTTTAATTACAAATTTTTTTCTTTGTTTTGATGTTACTTATAGTTCATTTATATGTTTTCATCTTATGAGTTATTTTACTGTAAAAAAAGGCTTAAGAAAAGTTTTGTTCCATTGTTATTATAACCAAATCAATGTGGATTAAAGTTAGTGGTGCATAAAACATGAAATAAGTTTAGCACTTGACAGTTTGGTAGTATATTTAAAAATTTTGTTTTTTAAATGCTAATGCTTCATAATACTGTCGTCTATTCTATAGTAAGCCATTTAATGCGAATTTTTTGAATGTATCAAAAATAGTTTTTTCCCCCGTATTTTTCATTTGTTTCTTTCTAATATTTTAAGTCAGATTAATTACTAGTTTCCTTGTTTTATATTAGTATTTTCTTCCACATCAAATGAAGTAGTGAAAATCACAAGATTTTTAAATGTTATGAAATAAAACCGTCGTTTTCATGTAGATGAAATCATGAAATGTTTTTCTTTCCTATCAGAAAAGAATTTTTTCGCTTACCTTTCTTTTTCTTAGAAAAATCTCTCATGTTAAAAGCCTGGAAGTATTTTACACTATCCATTATAAGAAAGTTCTTAAAGATATTGTTACATACTTTTCAAAATCAGAGATTAATCTGTGGTTTATTTGATTATTAACGTAGAAATCAGAACTTACATGAAGGATATTGAGTAAAATTCTCGTAATTCTGAACCATAGTTAAGAGACAAGGACAACACCTAAGCTAGTCCCTCACTCTCTTAGCTTCCATATCATGCCACGAGAAGTCCTAAAGCTCCAACAAACTTTTCGTGTATCAATCAAAACACTATAGGATAAATCAAAATTTGAGCACACAACTTGAATGCAACAACAATGAGCTTGTGAGCTTGATTACATGAAACCCACAGTCGAAATTCTTTGGAAGATAATATTAAAATTTCACTGTAAGGAGAAAAAAAACAATTTATAGGATGTAAATAATAACTTAAACGAAATAAATGAAAATCAATTGCTTTAACTTTTAAAGCAAATTTTCATGGATAAAAATAGAAATACCAGCAAATTAAATAAGAGTTATTAGGAATTACTTTTCTAAGAATTTGTTATAATACAAAAATATGAAATTGTTGCGAAAATTGCTTGTACAAAATTAGTTAATACAGTATCTTTATATTTCACACATAAATCACTGTGTATATGCATATGGAAACATATAAAGAATATGTATAATAAGTGACCAGGCTTTGATTGCAATTCAACATCATACGAATATTCATTTTTCAGTTTGATCTAAATTTTTTACGACATAAATTCAATCTTTTGTAGATTATGCAATGCAATGTCTTGGAGAAAAACCAATTTAATTTTTTTCATCCTTTTTCAGATTTATGTATTTGTTTTACATTTTCCCTTTTGTCTCTTTTCTCCATTTCTTTTCCTGTTCTTTTCGTCTTATATCTAGGAATTGAAATGCTCTTTGTTTTTCTCTTCGCAAACACTTTTTCTTATCAATTTAATTTTTATCAAGAAATGAAAATCTTCGAAATGTTAGAAAAAATTCGATTTCCTCCTCTTTTTTAATTTATAGAATTTAAATATTAATATTTGGTTAGAAAATCAATTTTCTAAAAGGCATCATATGATATCTTTTTGCGAAAATAAGGTATTGAAATTTCTGAAATTTTTAATAACAAATAAAATTAAAGTTTCCAAATTTCCTAATGAAAAAAAAAAAATCAGAATTTTAATAAATAAGTAATATTAAAATTACATTAGAATAATACAGCTTTACATATTTTTTGTTTTATCTATTCATAGAAAATTTTACGATTACGATTAGTAACATCTCTCCATGACGAGCACTAATTTTCCACACGATATAAAAACTAAAATAAATTTAATTCGAATTGTAAAATCTACTATATATCATACATACCATATTCATATATAATTAACAACTTTTTTTATGTGATCATGATAATATTAATTTTCCTAGTACCCAGATATGTAGGATAAGTTTATGCTATGTTTAAAAACACCAATATTTACACATCCCATATAACTTTAGCTGTTAAACATTTCATCAATATAAACATTATAAAAACAATATTTCTTATACCATGATATCAATCAGTATAAAATTATATCACACTGAATCATACTTTACATTGCAGTAATTCTTAGTATAAAGCGAAATTTCAGAAAAATCTCTGAAAAACTAAGAGCTGCAGTATTTTTTTAAAAAATACCATCTATGATCATTTTTATCTCGTCCATGATCCCTAAATTTTCCTAAAAGTCGAAGCAAAATGGACCATTTATATCAATCAACTGTGGACTCTAGGGAAGTGAATCAGGAGGTCTGTTGGCTCCTGATAGAGTCCTGGCCTTCTAGATCAATATATCCGTCGGAACTCGAAAGTCGTCCGTTATGCAGGTCCACCCTATCACTGACACCTGCAACGTCTGACCAACCCTGATTTACGGCTCTCCCTTTCTCTCTGTCAAAGACCAGCGAAATAACCATATTCGAATTTCCACCAGATCATTCTATTATTTAGAATGGAGGGTCTATTCGAAGCAGGCGGCAGTGCACATTGCTCGACAATGTAGCAACTAATGGATTGACATTCGATCTAGTCCAATGTGTGAAATGCCTGACCATAATGGTAGTTATTCTCCGAGTCTTTCTTGAAGTTTTGTAGTTACCCTTGTAAAATAAAGATGGGTTCTATTTGATTTCTAATAGATAATAAATACTTTCCTTCTTCATTGGTTTGAAAGGTAATTTTGGACAATATTTGGTACAGGAAAATATGCTTGATCTGTGAGTTAAATATACATAATTATTACCAAAGCAAATTGAGTTAAATTGTTCAGGAAAAGCATAAAGTCTTTTATTATTTTTAAAATATTACTGGAACTGCGGAAAGAGGTTTGTGGGTGGTCTATTTGATTGGTAATAAGTGTTTTCTTGGTTTGTGGGTTTTAGAAAGGTAATTATAGACAATATTTTAGGATGGGAAAATAAACTTGCCTTATGAGTCAAATAAACATAATTATCAAAACAAATCGAATTAAATTGTTCTGTAAAATCATATAGTTTTCTTCTTCTTTTATAACTGTTACTGGAATTCTAGGAAGAAATGTACTACTTACTGGTGGACCATTTGATTTGATAAAATAATAATATATGCTTTAATTCTTTGGGGATTTTTGATTGGTAGTTCTAGACAAGTTTTTGGGATGGGAAAATATACTTGCCTCATAACTTACAGTAAATGTAATTATTATCAAAAATTAGTAATAAATTGTTTTGGAAAAGCATATAATCTTTTCTTATTTCGCAACTGTTACTAGAACTCCGGGAAGTGATGCATGACTCATGGATGGTCAAAAATGGAAATCCTAAAAACTTTAGTTCCGTAATTTAAAAATAAAATATTATCATTTATCTACCATAATAATTTATATTTAATGATTTGAATTCAAAACTGATATTTTTAGTTGTGCAATGTTGTAGCTTTTGGTGAATTACAATTATTAGTCTGCAAAATATATTAAATTCCAGGAATTACTTATATATTTATAAACAAACTGCGTATGATATAATAAAAGAATAAATAGAAAAGTTATTAATGCTTTTATTATTATATCTGAGCAGTAGTCTATAACCTGGATTGTTTTCAGAATTAATGTGTCTGGAAATCGCCTTCTTTTGGATTAAGCTTCTTTATTTGTTTCGAAACCGAATAAATGATCTCTTCTTCCATTATATATAAGAATAAGAATGTTTATTGGCTTTATCACTATACTTTCAAAGTATTTTTTTTAACTAAAATATGAAAAATGCAATTTATATTTCAAAATATATTGAAAAGTGACTTAATAATACGAAAAATATTGAGATTTTGTATTTATAATACGAAAAGTTTTAAAGTTGAATTTATAATGCAAAAAATATTGAAATTAGATTCTTAGTAAAAAATGTAAAATTGGAAAGAATATAAAACTGGAAATAATAGTCATACTTTTACAAAATTTGTTAGAACATTAAAATTACATATTGTATTCTGAAGCTATGTCTAAGTGTATTGAAATTATATTTAAGAAATCTTTAAAATTATTATGCTTTATGCAAAAGTGTCATGCAAAAAAATATATTTTGAACTAATCGATAATATTTTTTTCTCTAATAAAAATTTTATTTGAAGCTTTATTCTTGAATTTGAAAATTAAATTTATAGACTGTTTTATTTGAAGGAATTGATAAACCAAATATAAGAATAATTATAGTTTTAAAACTGAATTCTCATGAACTAATCATTTAAAGGGCTTCTTGGTATGTAATTTTTTTGAAAAGCATTAAGAAGTATTAAAATAAAATAATATTAAACGATGTATAATTTGACTCGCATAAATTTTAGTCCATAGATTAAAATAAATATACTTTTGTACACACATGTATAAAAACATGAATGCTATTTATTTTAAAATAACGAAATAATTTGTTTTTCATTCGTTTAAATAAGCTGCAAAAGGAATAGAAAATGTATTAAATGTTATTCGTAACTATGCGGTACATATGATGTAGAGTTTTTATTTTTAGTTTGTGAAAAAATGTGAATTTTTTTTTTCTTTTTTTTATGTGAACTTATTTTTGTGGCAAGTTACAATGTATGATTTAAAAAGGATTGTATTTGCATTTTTAAAAGAGACGGGCATTGTAGTAATCTTGTTTAAGTGGAGGAGAAAACTTTAATGCTTTTCCATTCAGTTGCAGTTTTAAAACACAATGAATAAGGCTAGTCAAATGCTACGGCCATGAATATTGGGAATACAGTAACTAATGCATGAAATGTTTTGATCTAATTTTCTAAATGGAAACAAAATATTGGTCGCAAAGCTTTTTGTATCTTATGCGTATGCAACATATGCATAGTTGTGCATATAAATATTGTAAATATAAAGACCCGAAATATCCGAGAGGATAATATAATTATATTTATATATTGTACTTAAGTAAATTTAAATAATAAATGTCGGGCATAATGGGATACCACTACTTATTTTGAATATTTGGTAGAGCAATTTGCAATTCTGTTCCCAAGTGTACTCTTTGAGAGAATTATCACATTTTCCCATGCACTTAAGTGTTAAATGTACATACACTGCAATACTAAACATATTATGAGTTCTCACTTTATTTAATACCTAGACATGAATATTTTTATTATTATTATTGCTAAGTGTGTCTAAGTCTGTTATCCAAAATATATATAAAGTATTTTTCCTTGAATGCAGTACGAAGATTATTGAGTTGAATTTAAACATTTTTAAATTAATGTTTATATTTTTTATCCTATGTGTTTCTAGTACATTTTTTAAAAGAGTTGTTTAAAAAAATCTTATAATGATAATTAGAATTATTGCTCAATGGTTATAGTCGGTTATTTTCTATAATATTAATAATGGTTATTATTAATATTATAGAAAAATTAAGCAGCAATAAGTACTAAATTACTAAATGGTGCTAAATCCTTTATTTGTGTTTCTTTATAACCAGCGTAATTGTTGAAGCATTTTACTTGTTATAATAATGATGGCATGTTGATTAACTTAATCTTTGGTCTGCTCACAGCCTGATTTTAATGTTTTTCTTTTATGAATTAAGCATGCTCATTTTATGTTGGAAAGCAGCATTCAGTCTGTTAGTATTACTAAACATACTCAGGTAATTTTAAAATAATTTTTTTTTTCACTTCAAGCAACAGGTTTGCAAATTATTTAACAATACAAATTTTTAAGAAAACTTCAAGTTTTAGGTTTGATTTTTTTTTTAATTTGTCGAATTATGTACTGCAATTTTCATTGGTCAGTGTCTTATCTATGTTATTCATCGATACATTAAGATGGAAAATGATATATCTCTTATTCGCGCATACACACGCATACGTTATTGGGATTTTAATTAGGAAAACAATTGCTTATATTTTATTATTAGTATTCACCTTGGGACACTCAAGTTTTGTGAAGGCAGGGTATTTTTGAAAATGTGAGTTTCTTCGTGAGTCTTTCATGAGCTTCTAGTTATGTCGTGAGATTTTGGCTAAGTCATAAGCTAATTCTGAATTCAAGATTTAATTCGGCCAAAGACCATCGTATGCTATCAACTGGGACTCAAAGTCCTTGAGTGACTTTGTTCAGAGAATTTGTAAATAAGGTACTAGTTCACAAATTATTCTCGTTATCTGAAAATGGCACAGATTTCAAGTTTATGAATTTAAATAAAATATAAAGGTACCTCATCAAGAATCGGGACGTGAATTCAAACCAATCAATCCTTTCTAAGCCTCAATCATTAACTAGAGGACTACCCAAAAATTATTTAATTGCAATCCTTATAAAAGAGGGTGACATATTCTAAAAATTTTTTTCGTAGACCTCCGAGGCCAAAAGTTCACTTCACACCGCTAATATGAAATTACTTAATCTTAGCAAAATTTGAGGATTTCATAAATAAATAATTTTGTATCTGAAAAATAACTACGTCTTTTTAAGCCTGCTTTGAAAAAAACATTTGCTTTTACATATTATTTTTAAAAAATGGTTACAACGAGTTGTAAAAAATAATTGAAGAATAAAAGATAGGATAATAATGAAGATAAAGTTAAATTTTAAATTAATGACGATGTATACATTGCGTAATATTGTTCAGATGCAAAATTTAGAATAAATGATGATGTGACAATGATTTTAGTACCATTAGTTTCAATCAATATAACTTAATAGAAGAAATAACCAATATGAAATGAAAATTCATTTAAAATGTGTAATGTTACTCCAGATTTATCTTTTAGCATGGTAAAATGGATTAATGTTAAAAGAATGAAAAGTTCCTCTGAGTTGGAGATGAACATTTTACTCTCAATTCTCGATGTGTTTTAATAAGTTTTACTTATGTTGTGGTTGAAATGACTTGCATGACATCATACTCGAATTCGTTACATTTGAGTTCACTTGTTTCTGTTGCTAACCATTATGACAACGCAAGCTGTGTGTCACTAATGTTTTCCTTAAGCAATATTAATTTTAGAAGAATAAGGATATGAAATTTCTACAATGCGTTGTATTATCATCGGACTGGATACGATCAAATTTTCATCGCCCTGAAACCTTAGTTGAATTGTAGATAGAAACTGCAGGTTTCAACTCAAATATATCTTAACGAATATTATCTTATTTGTTATAATAGCGTGTCTCTTAGCAGTGATTTCACTTCCAATGAGCTAATTGTGGCTGCGGTAACATGGTCGCGGAGTAGCGGCCGGAGTTGTTTTTGTTAAGTATTGGGTTCGAGGAATGATGCTATTGAAGACCCGCCATGTAATGGGGCTGATACACGTAAATCTGGTTGTGGTCCCAAATCCTCCCATTAGTGTGGTGTGGAAGTTTGAAGAGGTGGTTACCAGAGCTCAGGTGTCGTATTCGTCTCATGACCGATGTTCAAAATTATGAATTCCCTAGCCCTAGTGTTGCTTATCAAGGAGAAGTTAATAAGCAATCACATCAGTTTGATAATTTGATTTTTCTTGGTATTTTTAATTATTTTCTGGAATAAAGGGATTCATATCCTTATTCCTAGTTCACTTTACAACTAATGAATAAAAAATCCATAAAATTTAAATTAAATAACAAATACGTAAAATTAAAATAAATGTTTATTTATAAGCTTCAAGCAGATGTATATTATTTAATTTTAAATATATTAATATTATTTACTCTCCGAACTACCGAGTTCCTCATTTTTACGCACCATTTCAAGTTATTATAACTGAGAAACAGTTAGTTCGAATCTTGGAAATACCAAAAAGAATCCCAAAAATATTAAATATTCTGAATTCTTTTCGTTTCAGAGCGCTTCTAAATCGAATTCAACAAGGACTTTAATAAATATTATGTAACATAAAAAGAAATTTGTGAGAGAAATTTTTTTTCCTTACATTTTTAAGCCTCTTTTATTCTCTGTAAGTTTTGTTGTGACATGTATAAGCCATTCAATGACCGAAAATATTTCCCTCTGTCTGAAGACTTATGATAATAACAATAAAACCAAACTGAATTGAGAAAGAAAAAAAGTGTAATAACGGAACAGACTTGGAGTTTTTCATTCATTTTTTTTAAAAAAAGAAACACATATATGTATCCTTTTTACTGGTATGAAGCTGCCATTTTCCTTCTTCCTCTTAAAGGAAGTGGAATAGTTGCGACATGATATTATTTCGCATTCATTCGTGTGAAATGAAAGCTATGTAATGAAAATAAAGAAAAAAATCATATAAAAAGTTTGTACTTTAATCCTTAATGTAATCTTACATTTTTGCTATTCACACGTTTGAAATACGTAACATTTGTAGAAGCAGATTGTAACGGTAGTCGTATTCTTATGTAGCATTTTCTGCTTTAGAATTGTTTGCCTCTATATAGTCAAATTTTGAAATTGAGAACGCAGGAATATTTCTTTGCGCAGAAAAATTGTCCAATTCTTTTTTTTAAAAAAATTCTATATTTTATAAATACTAGTTCATATTTCTCCAATGGAAATCACAATTTAGCTTATTCTGCCAATATTCATAATTTTGCTACAAAGACTATAAAAATACATTAAATTGTGTTTACTATCGATTCTGAAAAAAGAAAAGTATATTATTATTATTATGGTAGAAAGCAATAACTTATGAATATATTGGTATTAATTGCAATATTTATTATTCCTTGTTATCATTGTGTTTTTAAATGAATCACGTGATATAATACTTTTGTAATAGAACATCACACCTCAGCCTACAATCAGAGTTAAGCCACTAATAATCTGAGCAATTAGCATTTTTGTGATCTTCACTGAAAGGACTTAAGGAAAATACCAATTTATTTAAGCATTTGAAATACGAATAGTGTAACGTGCTACGAAAATGACAAAACAAAATCTGATTTCAACATATAGTATGAAAGAAAAAAATGATTTTTATTACATTTCAATGTTTACTTACTTACATTAAATATTTAATGCACTTCTATGAAAATTTTGTTCTGAAATATGTTCCATTTTCTCGAAAAATCTTATTTATTAATTGCATCATATATTTTGAATAATAATAAAAATTCAACTGAGGTCAATTCTATTATTATTAATAATTAATTAATTCTAATATCTGTCTAATAATACTTTATGAACTATATTGAAATACAGTTCTGTTTAATAGAGTAAACTTACATGGAATTTTTTTTATTGAAAATTTATTCATGAAAAGCATAATGTATGGAGCCATGATTTAATGATGAAAAAAAAATGTTAATCTGTACAGAAATCGAACATTTTTACAATCAAAAAACATTTTAACAGTTAATTATTTGCTTTGTAAAAAATTTTATTACACAATTGCTACATGATTTCCAACTTTATATTCTCATCTGCTTAAGAAATTATTTATCCTTAATGAAAGGATAGAATAGAAATGTGCCCAAAATTTGCTTTACGCATTGCTTAAAGCTTACATTTCTTTGCCTTGCCATTTGCTACGCAAATATTTAAATGTGTTTAGAAACTTCCTCAAGTGGCTGCAGGATGAAGCAAACAGGTTAATTTGCAAAGTATATTTGCTTTTCACTTCTTTAAAAACAGATTTACTGATGGAAGTAAAAGACCTGTGCTTAGTTATATTAATTCAGTACTTTTCAGCAAAACCGAAAGTTACTTTTGCGAAAGAAATTAGTTGCTGTCAAGAAAGGTAATTCATTATAGAATGTGTTATTTGATTAACCAAAATAAACTTTGACACTGTAAATGAATTATACATTGTGACACTTTTTGCATCTAAAATAATACTGACTTTAATAATTTAACGTCTTTGAAACATAGTATGGAAAATATATATTTAGACAGTATGAAAAAAACCTCTTGATTTGCACAGGGCATTAAGAATTTGCATTTAAGGCAACACAAAAAAAAATTCAAATTCCTTTAGTTTCTCAAAATATATTGTTTTTTATGCATGCCCAAAAGAATTTTTTTATAAGTGAAAAAAATTAAATTCTAATTTTAATTCATTTTTAAATTTACTCATTTACTTTCTCTCTTACACATTAATTTCAATAAAGAGTTCTATGCTATTAAAATACAAAAAAAGTGATTGATTCTTTGGAGAAACTTTGATGTGAATTTAATATTAGGTCTACCGGAAAGTTTTGTCCGTTTGTCAAGTGAAAGAAAATAATACAATTTTCATACATTTAATAATATTTATTGTACAATATTTTTCCGTCGTTACTTATGAACTTTTGCCACTGAGATAGTAATTTGTTAACACCATTTTTGAAAAACACCTTGTCTTTAGAGTCGAAGAACCCAAACAGTGCTTGGTTGACGTATGTTTTAGTTTTGAATTTTTCCCCCTTCAAAAAAGTTTGCAGAGAGATAAACAAGTGATAATTAGAGGGTACTAGGTCTGGAGAGTAGGGTGGATGTGACAGAAATTCACAGACTAGTTTTGTGATTTTTTGACAAATCGCCAAAGCAGCATGTAGTTTGGCATTATCATGATGCAATGTAATGTGCATCATATTGAACGTCACCGACCTCTTTTCAATCAGTGTTTTGTTTAAATCATCCCTTTGCTGACAGCATCTCTCAAAATTGAGATTTTTGTTAGTTTTCAAAAGCTCGAAATGTATTGGTACTTGGACGTTCCACCCTACGTACAGCGTTCTCTTATTCAGGCTCAATCTCGATTTAGAGGGGGAGGGGCAGATAGTCCATGCTGCAAGGACGCTCTTTTCCTTGTAATAAATTCGAAAACAATCCATTCTTCATCACTAATCATCATCTGGTACAAAATAAGTTTGTTTTCGTTCCTAACAAACAGGGATATGAATATGACGATTCAATTAAGCAAATTTTTCTCACTTAACTCACGATGTCCCATCTGGAATGTTTATAGAACAATCCTAGCAACTACAGAAATTATATTGTATAATAAATATTATTAATTGTATAAAAAATGTATTATTTTCTTTCACTTCATAAATGGATAGAACTTTCCGATAGATCTAATATATATGATTTTAATACTATTTTGCAATGTAGGTTATAACTTTGTGTATTAAATTACTATTTTTTATAATATTTTCTTGATTGTTAATAAATTGAGGAACTGTAGATTAGTTATTAATGTTTTGTCCTTATGTGTGCTTTAGAAATTTAGAACCAAGCTTAAAAGTAAAATCCATTAATCATAAATCAAATTACTCTTTTGCATAAAGTCAGAAACTTTTGAACAGTTCCTCTTTTCGAAAAGATTTCTTAGTAAGGTAATCGTATTTTTAATAAGAAATAATTCATACGAATGCTTTAAAGTATATAAGTTGTAAATTGGAAAAAGCTATCGAAGCTTGCTTTCGTGTATTAAATTGTACAAAGAGGTTATGATATATTTTTCCATATTGGTTATGATATTACATATTGGAAAGTTTAATTTGCAAGTATTGTGGACTTAGTCACACCCTGTGTTTCTTTAACAGGGAGAAGAATATCTGAGTCTATTCCTAAACCGAATCGGTAACATTTCTCACGACACAATTTAGCTTATTAAGTAGTTATTTTTCTTGAAGGTTACGCATAATACCATAAATTCAGGCAAATTTCTATTTAATATCTTTATCTTGCGCTTTTACTTTTTCAAATTTTTGTTCAACAAAAACCAAACTTTATGAATTGAAAAACCCAAGACATTCAAATTCGAAAAACACCTCTTTTTTATTCTCTTGTATGGCAATCTTATGGAGCCCCTGAATTGTATATTCTAAACTTAAATTGATATTACTCTAGAATAATAGTACATGGGTTAACGACAGTGGAGCTCATAATTTTGAATCACTATCTGGCGACTAAGACGATATTTAAACAGTTACCTGATTCTTTAAGCAACGAATTTACTTTGGAGCCCAGTTGTATTTAACTTGCAGTAATCCTACATTATACCATTTAATAAGTCTTTGGAGGTATTAATATTAGAATCAATGCCTTGTCTTGAAAATGGTTGGTTTATAAATACTGATGTGAGAGTTATCTATATTCTCAAGCAGAAAAATATTATATGCTCCAAGAAAAAATAGTTAGACAGATTTTACTTTTTAAGTTGGAATCTATTTAAGAAATCGTCTTGTTATCATTGTTCATAAATGTTGCAAAACGTAAACACATTTAATTTTTATAATTGTGTTTAAATAACATATCTGTGAGAGTAAATAACCTATTTATGAAAAATTTTGCTTTGTATAAAGCAAAAAGTGTTATAAATATCTTATATATTTAGAATCAAAGGAAATATTTTGAATTAAAACAAACTAACTTGCCTTCAAAGATATTATTATTATGTGATATTTATGATGACTACTTCCCTTAAGCAAAAATAATTTTACAGCTTTAATATACATCAGCACATATGTTTCTGAATATTTATGTTAGATATTTAAATATGAACATGACATGCATATCTTCACCTTGAAACTTAACCGAAAGAGTCGTTTTCTATTTGTATTTAGAACGGAAGTGCTCTTTTGATTAACATGACATATTTCTTTTATATGTAACTACTAAAAACTTCTGCAACCTAAAGAACGTATTGAGAAAGTGTAACATTTTCGCATATTTTATTTTCAACACTATAAAACCTTCCAATTTGTTCTTATATATTAATATATATATATATATAATATATTATTATTTATGTTGGGTTGTGTGTGTGTGTGTGCAATTTTTTTTGTGCAGGATCAAAATTTCTTGAAAAGTATACTGCAAATTTTCTATGCCTTACAATTCTATAAATTGTTTCAATTTTGATGTAAATTATTATTTTTCTTTATTAATTTACAGTTATACTCAAAGTATTCATATTATTCAAAATCTTTCACACTTATATTCTGATAGGAAATCCGTTTCATATACTAAATGATATTTACTAAATAAATGTTAGAAAACTCGTTTTCTGTCGAATCTAGGATGTTTATTCCATCAGGTTCTGTAGCCAAGATGGTCAGTGCCTTGAGCAAAGAAAGAAAAACCCAATATTTCCCGGTGTTTACGAACTACGCTTAAGGTTGTCAAACAAATCTGCAAGGAATCACTCTCATGTAGGAGGGTCTGTCACTCCCTAGAGAGTGAGGTTGAAATGTTCTCGAAACAAGCCATCAAAACAAAACTGTTTCTCTCTCTCTATCTAAGCCGGATGAGACTGGACTTCAATCTATTCCTCTCTCCTCAATCCCAGGGTGCTGCCTAGGGGGGGGAAGTGGTCAAAGGAGGAAATGACCTCCCCCAGCTGAAGATTTAAAAAGATGGGTGCAGCTCAGTGTGGATGGGAGAGCACCTTCATTGCATTCTGTTGACAGCCTATCAGCGTTTGTCTTGTCCACTAACTACCCATCTTGCTCCATGTCTGCCTGGAATAGCCTGCACAGCATGGTCTGAAATCTTAAGGTGTCAAGGCAGGATAGACACTACCCAGTTTTGTATAGCAATGAATATCGAAATATATCTTTTTTCTTATTCGTAACACGCTTGATGTAAGTTAAAAAAAATCATTGAGATAATGTATTTAACACATTAAATGCAAAAAATGTAAAACATATATATATATAATATATTTATAGAAGTGTAGAAGGTAGATATGGAGTACTGAGATCTGGAAGTAATATATCGCAATAATTATTTCAATAAGAAGTTTGTTAGAAGCAATTTGTCCGACGTTATAGATAGATAGAAATGGAATTACTTGCAACTATGATTTAAATCATAAATACGTTAAACATGATTTAGTAAACGAGGAAGTGATTAATAAACAAGCTTAGAGGAATTATATAACAAGGATATTTTGGAATAGTAAATATAAATGTAAGAATAATTATAATAATATTTGTCTACACAATAACTTTAGTGATAATAAGGATAATGATATACAAAGTTAATATTACATTTATAATTTTAAACAGGTGAAAGCAAATTACACTATATGTAATAATAAGAGGTGCAAAACATGTAAAATGATTAATAATGAACAACTTAATATTAATTACAAATTTAATATTTGCAAAACTTATAATAGCGTTCACCTACTTAAATGTAAAATATGTGATTATAAACATATTGGTTGCATTTATAATAATATTGATGTGTTTGTGTGCGTGCGTGTGCGCGTAATAACCAACATAGGCATAATACTAATAATTTAGGGGGGTTAAAAACTGCAATAAAATTGAAATTTGAGACTTTTATGCCCATATATGTTAAAAATGTAGAGTTAACTAGCATTAAAATAGTATCTAACAATAAAAGAAGTTATGGTTTGAAAATTATTACATTCGAGCTTAATAACGTATAGCA
>BMAW01025201.1:128033-208222 GCA_019974015.1 Nephila pilipes
TTACATTTGAGACTTTAAACAGGTGAAACTAAATCACACTATATGTAATAATAAGAGGTGCAAAACATGTAAAATGATTAATAATGAAAATCATATTAATTTAAATTTAATATTTGCAAAACTTTTATGTTCACCTACTTAAATGTAAAATATGTGATTATAAACATATTGGTTGCATTTATAATAATATTGATGTGTTTGTGTGCGTGCGTGTGCGCGTAATAACCAACATAGGCATAATACTAATAATTTAGGGGTTAAAAACTGCAATAAAATTGAAATTTGAGACTTTATGCCCATACTATGTAAAAAATGTAGAGTAATTAGCATATAGCATCTAACAATAAAAGAAAGTTATGGTTTGAAAATTATTACATTCGAGCTTATAATAACGTATAACCAAACAATCTTAATGTTTTGTTTTTAAGTAAAGATACAATTCAAATTTTTAAACAAAATAAATTTATAAATTGCAAAAAGTTTCCAGTGAAGTTAATATTGTAATAGGGGAAAAATAGGAGTATAATTAATAAGAGAAAATGTGTGTATATGTAAGGAAAGAAAATATATTAATAAATATATAATTAAAAAAATATTAAAGAAAGTAATACATAAAAATGTCTTAAATAATAAATTTGAATAGGACTTCAATATTAAATGTATTATAAATAGTTTCTTTTTGGCTTGAGAAAAAGAGAAATTAAAATTCTAAGGGATTTTGTTTTTAATATAAATGAATCATTTAGTACCTGTCTTATTGTTTAGGATATATATAATTATATAGTTTTATAAATATGAAATTGATTATTTCATTAATGATAATTAAACTATAGAACATTGAAGTATTAGATTTATATATATATATATATATATAAATAAACAAGTTATTTGTGATAATATAAATTTTAACAATAGTCTTAATTATTATTATTAGCATAAAGATTAATAATAATAATAAAAAAACCTTAATAAATGTAATAAAAATGTAGGACGTTTGATATATATCCAAAATAATTGTAATGTTATTAAAAACAATAATGTTTGCAATTGTAAAGATTATAAACAAAATATAAATAAATAATACCAACATGTGATTCAAATAATATAAATATAAAGAATAATATTTGAGAAATTTTGAATAAAGGTACAGGTCTTAGAATTATAACTTCTAACAATAGTGATTATATTAAAGAAACAATTAATGAAAGATAATGATATTTTTAACTAAATTGTCTGTTAAATATAATTCACCTGTCCAAGTTTTTAAAGAATATAAATTTTATATTAATGAATAGTTTAAATACTTTAATTTTAATAAAAACAAAGTAAGCACTAAGCTTGGAGATCTAAAAAACTATAAAAGTTTACAGGAATAATTCACTATTTGACACATTAATAAGATCTAAGATAGTCATGATATTATTTCCAAACACACTCTGATACTATAAGTATTAAACATCTCATTAATAATAATACTTTTATTAAAGTTATTAATAGTGATCGATAGATTATCAATAGAATTAAAGCTTACTATAAAATAGGTACACTAGAAATATTGCAAAATTCCTCACATATTTTTAACTCCTAAATCTCATAACGTATCTACTAAATTTAGAACTGGGTCTAATAGTTTCAATATTCATATTATTAAAGCTGGTAAAATCTTTAAAAAAATTTACAAAATGCTATATAATTTTTTATAATACTCTTATTATTTAAATAGTTATGAAATTATTAGTTATGTTAGTATATAAGATTTATTCAATTTATAGTTGTGATATTGAAGGTTTGTTGAATTGACTAAGCATAGAGGATTTAAATAACGTTATTTTGGTTAATTTTATGATAAGAAACTTCATTGTACTTTTTCTTTTGAAAAATTTATATTTCTTATTTTGTGATTAATAGAAAATATTTATTATAATGCTAAAAAATATAAACTATTTAATGGTATGTCAAAGGGAGGTCCTGCTAACAATAGTTTAGCCAATATTTATTTGCAATCTATGAAAATAACTACAGACAACAACAAAGTCATTCTATTTAAATATTTTGGTGAACTTATAATTTTTCAAAATACTTTTCACCTAGAATTTAGACTGGATTTAACATTTATTCTTCTTTTATAAATCTGAATAAAACAGATAGAAATTCATGAAAAACAGAATTTTCTTAGATATTGAATTAAAAATAGTTAACAATAGGATTATTAGTAATGTATTTGACAAGAAACATAATAACTGTTTCCCTATTATTAAAGTTCATTCTTTGATAATAATTTAAACATAAATATGTATAGAAACATATTATATAATTACTTACTTAGAAATATCAAATTTGTCAATAAGCCTTTGAATTTTCAAAGAATGGAAATACTTTATCTATCATTTGTGCAATGACTGATTACCCTTATGATTTAAAATGAAATTTGAAGTTTAAAAATTATAAAATAGGTTTATTTTTAAAATATTTTATCTAAAATATTTTTGATTTTTTATCCTATTAACTTCTTTAAAAATAATTAAAAATAACTCTAAAATTTCAAAATTATGGAATACACCACTTTTTAAATTATAATCTTGTTTAAATTTCTTTTGTATTTTTATTTATAATATAACTCAAAAATAATTCAGATTATTATATTTCAGAAGTATCTATTAATATTATGCCAAATGATGAAGAATCTGTTGCATTAAATCATTTGTAAGGAAAAACTAACATTTGTTGCAATCAGGCAAATGATAATTATAATATAAGTTGCAGAATTACAAAGAATTTAAGATCCTTGGTGGAAATTCTTTTAACTCATAACATATTTTACCGGAAGCTTTGCCAGTAAAATGAGTTAATATTTAGCTTCTTATCTATACAAAAAAAATATGTTTTGATAGTAAATTTCCTTGAAGTCTTTTAATGGATGAAATAAAATTTGCAATCTTCCAGTTAAATTTTTTAGCATATCGATTGAATCATTATCTTGATTAATATGTTAAAAGCAAATACAAAATAATAAACATTTGGACAAAATGATATAGATTTTAACTGAACTTATTATTTTATCGCAATATGAAGTCATTGTTTTGTTTCGACTTTGAACCATTTCTTAAATAGGCATGGCTTCGGAAATAATGAGCCAAAGAAATGAAATATTTTATTAATTAGCATAGTTTTGCATCCTTTTACTTCTTTATCACCAATCCTTTCAATTTTATTCAGGATCTTAGCGCATTCAGTTTTTGTGCGGTTGAACTTCTTTCAAAGTCTGATTTATTTTTTTACCATTTACTGCGTGATTCGGCATTTTTTTCAAAAACCACTCTTTTCTCTCTCCTTTCCCTTTACAAGGATAAAGAAATACATCATAAATAACTAGTTCAAAATATTTTTAAAAAATGCTTGTACTCTCTAAAAACTGCCAGTTTGGAGAATTCCTCGCGTCACAAAATAGATAGGAAGCCAAACGTCCGTGAAGTTGAGAAAATAACTTTTCCTGAGCCTCGTGACAACAACGCCTACTATATATAAGAATTGGAATATCTGGCATGTCCGAAGAATTCAATATTACCGCGTCTTCAGGAAGACAGGAATACAAACAACAATGCTGCTTCCCTCTCAAAAGAGAAGGGAAAGAAAATATCTGACATCACATCGAAATTTGACGTTTCCGAAAGTAAACAAACTGTAAATAGTCAGACAGAAAAAAATGTCAGCTTCCAAAAAATTTAAAAATGGGGAAAATATTTAGACTTTGATGGAAAGGTCTGTGACATATATGAAACAACGTGCCTTTTTACAAATTTAATGTAATGTAAAGATTTTGCGATGGTTGGAAATGAAAAATTATACAGAAATAAAACAAATACAAGGTAGAACATAATAATGTGAAAATTTGTTCGGAGTTTTTATTTTTTACCACAATATGCAAAAAGTAAACCAAGTTCAAAAAGGTGTATAAGAATTCTTTTTGATTTGATTTCAAAAAATTAAAAAAAAAATGTGTCTTAGCAATTGGCAAAATGTAATATGCAACTTTTAATAAGTTTTGAAATCTAACTAACCAATACAAATTATAACTGTATTTTGTCTTATTACTCATTCTAAAACTACATTTTTAATTACGTACAGATATGGCCTGGAATTGTTACTTGAGATTCTACATTTTACATACAAACTTAAAACAGAGGGAAAGGCTTCCATGGATTTGATGTATTCTATAATTAAGAAAGATTATTCCGTTTCGAAGGCAATTGTTCTGGAATGACTGAAAGACGTAAAGTTGCAAAGGGTTTGAAGACCTTTAATAAACTGTAATGTTCTATAAAATTTAATACCATCGAAATATTTTGAAATGAAACAGGAAAGATAAAGAAACGAAACGAAAGTGAAATAGTACTAAAATAAAAAGAATTCCGGCACATTTGCTTCCTTAACATGACTAGAATAAATAATTTAAAACCACGTGAGATGACAGGTTCACATTTATTTTTTAAAAGAAATTCATAAACTGGTCATGTTTTGCCGTATTTCTTTTTAAAATACAAATTAACATAGCATAACAATGAATACGTTAAAAAATACAGATTTTTACAAGCATTTTATTTCGATTCAATAAAAATTCTCAGACATTCAATTTTAAAAGGAAAAAAAAATTATTCGCTAGTAAAAGACTGCAAAAAAATGTTTATGTATTTTATTGAAATCATCTCAATAAAAAAAGTGTCCAAAGTTGTTTTTTTTAAAAAAAAAAAAAAAAACACGCATAAAAAATCGGGATATTTTTTTTTTTTCCTTTTTTATTCCAGATCAATTTTGCTATTCAGGAAAAGGACTCAACCCGGAAGTCGTATTTGCTTCCCAAATGAGGTACGGAAGCTAATCTGGATATCAAGGCTATTGCCCACTTCCGCCCAGTGGGTATCTCACCCATTCTTTTTCTCATGCTTACGCTTCCGGACACGTTAGGATAATATCGTTCCGAGAAGATAAACTTTTCCCGATCTTGTGCAGGAGGAGTCTCATAAATTATCAGATCAATTCCTCCTCGGTTAGTTTCAGTTTTTTTTTTCTTTCGACCTTTTCTCACCCATCCGGCATTTTTTTTTTTTTTTTCCAGTTTTTGGAATTTAGTATTTTGAGGGTGAAAAATAGAATTTCGAATTATTACATATATATATATATATATATATATATATATATATATATTGTTTTTCTTGAAATAAAAAATTTTTAAAAATAATTTAGAGTTGGTAGGATAAGTAAATTTTGCTTGCAAAACATCACATTTGCTTGCTTAATAAGTAAAAGTATTAAAATTTTTATGCCAAAGTTATATAATAAAGTGAAAATTTAGCATATATTATTTTAATGGAATATTTAAATTTACTTTTCTTTGGTTGAAGTGAATTTTTTTGATTCCTTTTTTGGTTGAACTATTATTTTTAATGGGGATTTCACTTATTTTGATTTTATGGCAACTTGCTGTAGTGTAATTATTTCCAATGTGAAAAAAACACCGAGGAAGACCTTTTCCAACCTATTTAGAGCCGACAGTGCTGAAAATGTATACATCTCTGCTCTGAATGGAAAGGCATTTAACATTGTTTATGAAGAAGCTTTTTGGGGTGCTTATTAGTATTGTTTTCATAATTTATTTTTATAATTATTTATTTCTTATTACCTAAACTACTTATGGAGTAAATGATGCGTACCAAAAATAAATCAGTAACAGAGAAACTGACATATTCCATTTATTTAAATAATTTTCGGTTGACATCTTCGATATTCCATTAACTGAACTTATGAGTAGTTCTAATGGTGCCCTCAATCTGAAATTTTCATGATCAGTTCTCATCTAAAATTAAAATGATTCTGATCTGTCATGTAACTTATAATGTATATTTAGAATATTAACTTTAGTACTTACCTTTATAAAATTACAAAGTTTCAATCTCGCAAATACATTGTTAGTATTCCATTAACACTGTCTATAATCTTAATGTGATTTAGTAAAGCTATCTGAAGTGCGTTTGAAATGCTTCACATAGAATGTGTTCGAAAATGAATGAATTTTAAATCATTTTTAAGTCATCTTGATTAATAATATTCCTTTCTTGACAGAATTGGAGATAAGTTTCGGATTCAACGGTACGAAATCAACATATAATCTAAAGTAACATTCAAACACCATAACTGTATTTCCAAATGAAATCATAAATTAATTCAATTCTATTAAATTTGGACCAATACGCTCAAGAGCACTATATACATTGCACTTAGAATTTCATATTCAGTTTCATAAACACATATGTTGTGCAAATTAACATTAGAGAAAGCTGCATGATTCAATCTTATGTTCTAAATATTTTATTATAAGTGTGTGTGTGTAAACAGAGCGGAATTTTTAGTTCAAAAGAGGATTCCGTATTGCTAATCGGTTTCACGTGTTTGTTGATTTGATAGTAAGATTTCTCATTTCTTATACCTATTATAATCTACGTTAGATTTTATAAAACTATTATGTTTAGTTTTTCTTTTAATGTTATAAATCCTATTTGATTCTTCTGGTTTTAAATTTTTTTTCTTTTATTTATATTTTTAAAGAGAAATATTCAATACAAAAAGTAGAAGATGGGCAATTCCCTTCAATTTGGAATTTTATTTTTTAAGCATTTTCAGAAACTGAAAGAAGATTCGATATATAAAGCTGATTCAAATAATCATAGAATAAAATCATATTAAATATCGTACTAAAAATAAAACGATACCTAAGAAATCATTCATTATCTCAGATTTCTTTGGATAATTAAAATATATTGTTTAGTAAATAATTATAATTAATTAAATTTAAAAGTGATACATTAAAATATATAGGTAGCTAGATTTTATTTCAATAGTTCATCAGCAGAAAAATCTTTTTGTTATTATTATTAGCACATTATTAAATATAAATTATTGGTTTATTTTATAAGTCGGTATGAAAAAAAAATCTTCTTTTACCTTGATTTTTATTTCCTTTATTTAAAATAAAGAACATATAGGTAAAGAACGAGGCAGTACAAACAGTGTGATATTCGAGATTTATATTAAAGAAAATATCTATTATTTTATTGATACACCTTCAAACGTACTTCTTTTATGTTTAATATGAATTTTTTTTTTATTTTTAATATTCTAAGAGTAAAAAGTTTTATTTCAACCAAACTAATTTTTTGCAGAAAAAGGATGGTTAACAATAAAAAGATACTTAATAAAGAATAAATTTAACCAAAAATTGTTAACTATTTAAACTTAGTTTTCTAAAATCGAAAAAACATCAATAAAATACGAAATAAGATTTTCTTTAAAACAATTTTCTTATTTGGTATTTCATTTTCAGAAATAGAACTTTTTTTCTGTATTCTTTTTCCTGTTATAAAATTTAACTCTTGCGTACTTCCATTTCTTTTGCCTCAAAAAAAAAAAAAAGAATGTAAAGGGGTAGAAAAAGAAGGATAAAGGAATACGAGAAAAAATAATATAAAAAAATAAAAAAAAAACCTGAACAATGCGCAAAGAACGGAATGAAGAATAAAAGAATAATGAAAGTTGCAACAAAATAGCAAAAGTTTAGGAAAAGAAATCACAGAACTCTCGGTTGTACATAAATAAAAGAAAAGCGAATTTGTAAAACCTACTGTATGGTGCAGCAACTGTAATATATGATGTTTATGGAAATGCAACGACTAACAATGATCATTATTAAAGAAATGTAGGACATACATACTGCTTCCCTTTTTCTAATTCAGTTTAGTCTCCATTACTAGATGGATTTATATTGCAAATGGCTTGAAATGTTTCTCAATTCGTATGAGTACTCTGAAGCTTGTTATGATGATTGGACATAATGTTTTTTTTTTTTTTTTTTTTTCTAATTTTTTTAAATAATATGTATCATTTGTACTGCAATGTTTTCCGCTGCATATTTTTTCTTTAGTAAAATTTCCTTCTTTACCCTCATTCATAAATATTTATTACTGTATAGCTTCAGATATGAGTTAAATTAATTGTTTTTAGTATTGCTTGGTTATATACTCCTTAACTTTACTAATTTTAATATTGCTGGTTATTGAAGTTTAATTATACATTTTCCGAAATTTCACATTTGACTGTTTTGAATCTTTCTTAGACTTAAGGAGACAACTTTTAACCCTTTAGTACATTTTAAATCTTCTTCGCCATCAAAGTTTTTATAAAATAAGTTTCATATAAAAGTTTATTTTGAGAAAGAAAGAGAGAGAGAGAGAGATAAGCTATATCACAACAACAAAAAATTATCAATTCATCCTTTTAAAAGAAGAATCCAGTTTTTCTTGACTGAGTTCATATGTTCATTTCTGTCATGAACATATGAACGAGGAAATTTCACTCTGTTGTGAACAGAGTTTTCAATTTAAATAAAATTAAATTTAAAGAAATTTCAGAAATTGGATACATTGCAAATTATTTACGCACAGCCGTTTAATAACTTTGAAGAGCAGTGCTCTGATTTTACTTACATCTACACAGACGGTTCTAAGTCATCGAATCATGTTCATGCTTTCTTATACATACATAATTTCATTCACGATTTTCAACTCCTATCTCCATATTCTGCTTTTACACTTGAAATTCCTGCTCATACTCTATTCTATAATAGGAAGAGCTTTTGACAGTTTGTGAAGTCGACATATCCAAAATTTTATTTTATTTACGAATTCCATGAAATTTTTGGAACTTTAAATTACCCAAATCTCATCTATTGGTCTCATTAAAAACGATTTATAGACTACAGTTTGAAATTATGCAGGTCTTTTTTTATTGAATACCTTTCCATGTCGGAATCAAAGACAACGAGACTATAGACAGTGCAATTAAATCTGCTTCCATCGTAATCTCTCCCATCATTCCATAAAGAGATATAATAAAATTCATTAAATCAGCAATGGTAAACATCACTTCTCATTGAAAATAATTTTCATGTAGAAAACAGGACGTTATTTTAACACGTTCATGTATCGGACATACGAGACTCACACATAAACATCTCGTTCTGAATTTCGTTTAATTAATAAGTTGACAATATCTTCACCTTGTGTTAGGCTCAATATATCTATGAGAATTACATGCTAAGCCGACAACTGAAGGAACTACGAAGGTCAATCAATAAGTCCTTAGAAAAAAATTGAAACACAAAATATTTTTGATAAAGTTTTCATTATTTTTCTATATAATCTCCTTTAAGCTCTATGCACTTTTCCTAGTGTTTCTCCAATTTTTTAAGCCATCTAAGAAGTAAGCTTTCGGATGGTCTTCAAAATAGACATCTGTTTGATCTCTTCGTTCGATGTGAACCGTTGTTCGCCGGGCACTTTTTTTTAAGTTTGGAAATACACTCATGGACAAAAAAATTCGCGCACCAAGAAATAATTGAGGGATCGTAACGAAACATGGCATGAAGGTATATGTCGGGGAGATATGCAAATGATTAGAAATGCAGCGTGATTGCGCATTATGTATAGCCGGTAGAGAGCGTTTAACGTCGTTCTCCGTGGAGTATAAAACATGTAACCAAAGCTAGTTTGAGTGTGCTGAATCATATACAAAGGAAGAGCTGATGTAGGCACGACATTACGCCGTTTTTGAAGACAATATGAGCAGTTGTCGCAGTCTGAGAGGGGGAGAATCATCGGCATGATGGAAGCTGAGTGGTCAGCTAGGCGAGAAGCTAGTCAATTAGGCCGCTCTGATTGTGTTGTAAGGAGTTGTTGGGACCAGTGGATCCGAGAGATGTCATTTACACGAGGACCAGGCTCAGGACGCCCTCGATAGACCAGTCGTCGAGAAGACCGCCACATCGTAAGAAATGCACGCGTACAGCCAACTGCTTCATCGGCAGACATCCAGGCACAGGTAGCACCTTCATTAGTGGCCCCAGTGTCTTCTCGAAACATACGAAGGCGCCTGGCTGTAGGAAATTTGGGATCGCGGGGCCCATTACGTGGGCTGCCCTTGACGCCCACCCATCGACGCCTCCGTTGGGAGTGGTGCCGCGCACGAGGAAACTGGACTGCAGCGGAATGGAACCAGGTCGTCTTTAGCAACGAATTCAGATTCAATCCCAGCAGTGATGACAATCGTGTTCGTGTGTGGAGACCTCGTGGTAAACGCCTCGATCCTGCCTTTGTTTTACGGCGACACACTGCTCCCACAGCTGGTGTGATGGTATGGGGTGCCATTGCCTACAATACACGGTCACCCCTAGTATTGATCCATGGCACCATGACAGCTCAGCATTATGTCCATGACATTCTGCAACCATATGCGTTACCACTCATGCAACGGCTCCCAGGAGCCATTTTTCAACAAGACAATGCTCGACCTCACAGGCCAAGGGTATCACAGGACTGTCTCCGCACTGTTACTACCCTTCCTTGGCTTGCCCGATCCCCAGATTTGTCTCCAATCGAGCATATCTGGGATCATTTGGGACGGCGAGTAGGGCATCCCACGAGTTTGAACGAACTAGAGGCAAGGTTACAGCAAATGTGGAACGAAATGTCTCAAGACATCATACAGAACTTGTATGTATCAATGCCCGATCGCATCGCATCGATCATTCGCACTACAGGGGATTCAACAGGGTATTAAATCCTCCGTTCTTTTTCCTCTTTCTCTGAAATAAATGATCCTTTTTCTTTGATTTTCTAATAATTTACTTTTATCAAAGTAGTCATTACGTATGTAAAATTTCGTTTCATTTTGACTACTCCTTCTTTGTGCTCTATCTTTTTTGTCCATGAGTGTAAAAATAAAGTCATTGAGTGTCAAATTCGATGAATACGGTGGATGTTGTAATAATTCGAATTTTAATTCCTTGATTTTGACTATCTAAACTGCTTACGTGAGCACCCGTGCAATGTCTTGATGAAATAGGATATTTTCTGTTTCAAATGAGGACTTTTTTTTTCTCGATTTCTTCGCTCAACCGATGCATTAGGAACGTATAATACTCTCCTGCTATTGTTTTTTTCCCTTTTTCCAAATAACCGGTGTAGACGATCCCGCATGTATTCCGATAAACAGTGGTCATCAAATTGCCGGCCTATTTCACCGTTTTTGCTTCGGAGTCTGTTTACCTTCAAAACCCCATTGTTTTGACTGATCCTTTGTCTCTGAAGTGTAGCAATAATGTATCCACGTTTCATCAACAACTATGCATCAACGCAGAAACTCGTCAGGATTGCGTTGAAAAAGTTCCAAAATAGCCTCGAAGTCCACCCTACGATTGCGTTTATTTTCCGTCAAGAGCAAACGTGGCACCCATCTTGCCAAGATTTTTTTTGCATCCAATTTTTCATTCAAAATTGAAAAAACTGTACCTTACAATATGTAGGTGCCTCAACTATTCCACGCATTTTGATTCGCCGATCACTCAAAATATATCGTGGATTCTGGCAATTATTCCGGTTGTAGCCTCTTCTACTGGCCGTACATATTTTGTTTCCCCCTCATTTACCCAATAGTAAGCAGTTGCAAACACATCAGCAGATGCGTCATGAGGTTTGTCCAACTTAGTTTTAACCTCTTTCGGTGTTAAACCTTTTAAATATAAGTGTTTAATCACAGCTCGAAATTCACTTTTTCTATTTTTCTAAATAAACTCAAGTTTCCTGCTTCAATCGACAAGAAAAAAGAAGCCATATGATGGAAATAACGGAGATTTAGCCAGCTTCTAGTGAGCCATGATGCTAACTAAAATCAAACAATTTTCGATGCTATGAGCCCCATCTCTTGGATTTTCTAAGGACTTATTGATGATCCACTAAATATTAGAAATGTGTTAATTTAACGCATTAACGCATTTTTAAATATTTAGTGTGAATTAAATTTGTTAGTAATGTAAAAATATTTTATCAAAATCAGACAGAGATACTTGTATAAACTATGTTTTTTTATATTCAAAAAAATATCACATGTTATCCAAGCATCAATTTAAATGAATTGATGTTTGTTCCTTCAACTATTTTTTTTTTATTTTTTATATTTTTCTTATTACTTAAATCACTATTAACTTCTGTAAAGCGCTTCTATCTAGAACAAAATAATTGATGAGTTATACAAGATGCGTAACGTTAGCCTTCTGTATCATTTTTTCCAGTCTGCAAAATAGCGCTTTTAATCTGCTTCAGCTTCACCGTTCCCCCGGAAAATAATAAAAAAATAATAATAAAAATTGAACGCAATCGTGATTCTGCTATCATTTTTCTTTTCCCTTCATTCTACAAACCAAACATTCCATAATAAGATTTTTTTGTTCATGTTATCCTTTTATAATACAATTTCTCCGACGACAATCGCTCTTGCAAAAGGAGGATAACTTAGAGGCTTCAAAATAATAATTCCTCAAAAGCGGTGGCACTCTTCCAGAAATATTTAGGAAGCACAGATAGCTTAGTCTCATGTCATCTAATGACAAACTGCCTCAATCATCTACCGCAGGGCCAAAGTCTCATAACAACAGGGGGTGGGAGGGCCTGGAATGAAGAAGAAAAAGAAAAATAACACTTATGATAGATGGATATAAGGGGTCCGACCTCGCGAGGGCTGGAAGGGGGAAGTTGTGGCTATCAGTCAACCCCGGATGATGGATGATATGCTGCCCTGACACCTCATCATCGGAGACCGGACGTAACGTAGGGGTCCGGTCGTGTTTTTGCCGGATGTTTCGGACAGTCGACCAAGTCCGACGGACTGTTTAGCAATATCGTTATTTATGTCGCTTTTTACCAGGTGTTGTTGGATGATGATGAATGCCCTTTGTTTGTCTTTTTTTGTTATTGCTGTTGTTTAGTTCCCTGTTTTCGAAATTAAGTGGTGTGAAATTATGATATTTTCTTTCACATTTTTTGTTCAGTGTTGTTTATCGAAGTGTGACACATGAAATGTGAGACTTCTTAAAGATATCTAGAAGTTGTTTGATATAAAAATAAAGATAAAATAAAATGAAATGTAATTAAATTTTAAAATGCATTTAAAGTAGTAATTATTATTATTATTATTTGCAATATTTAATGAAAGCTATAGAGGACTTCATTTTGATTTAAAAGTTCAATAAAGTGCGAAAGAGAACAGTTTATTTGAGAATTATAAATGTTTAGTAAGCAGTCTAACCTTTTAATTTATTCTATTCTTCTGAATTTATTAAAATGAATATGTGATTTGTGAGTGTTGTTATTATCATGAAAATGAAATTTGCTAGAATTAAAGCACATATAGTGGCATTAAGTATGCTCATTCTTAACTATTAGACTATAATTTAAGGAGTGGCATAAACCATAGTTTTAATTAATCGGCATTTTTCTATAAATAATTTTAATTTTTATAAATGATTATTTCTGCTGTTTCTTAAATTTCAGTTTTATAATGTTTACAGTTCTATTTGCTCACAGAAAATACATTCATTTGATTAATATTTTAGAAATGATTTTCTTAGAGAATTATAATATTTTTTATTTAAACATATTTAATAAAAACTGGAACTTAAAATATAAAGTAAATAATTTCGCAAATTTTATTTGATATTACCGAAAGAAAAAGGTCACTAAATGTTTTTTAAGCGGGAACTAGTTAAAACTGTGAGTCAAAAAATTTTTGCTTATAATAAAAGACACTTAAACCATAAAATTACCATTAATTAATTATTTTATATTACGGTAACAGATAACGTAAACTTAATTGGATGTAATTTTCAATGAAACTCAAATATAAAAATAACTTTAAAATAACAAATGGGCGGAAAAATATTCTTATCTCACTTATATTTAACCATTAAACTTTAAAAAAATAGTCAAAGGGCATGAATTTATGGAAGAATTGTTCAATTTTTAAAAAAATATTCGAAGTATTCAAAAACATTTTCATTCACCAAGAACACAATTTTACATTTGATTAAAAGTCATGCATTGCTAAGAGAGTTAAAATCGATAAATAATTCGTTCGAAAAGCTTCGTTTTTTAAAAGAAACGAAAAACACCAGTGTACTGTTATGCAAATTCGTTAGCTTAAAATTCAAAGGAGATTTTTCATTTTTCAATAGAAACTGACAAACTTTTTACGCTACACTGTAAGCTTTCTCATCGAATTAAGTATCTCTGTGTAGTTTGTTTTCTTACTGGAATAGTATAAAAGATGTGAAACGACATTTACAGAATTATTTAGCTTCGAAGGAAAGGAAATCCACTTCAAGTTGAAGTGGATCAAATTGAAAGGTACTTACTGTAAAAGCAAAAATAATAATAAATTAGATTGTACGAGTTCACTTCCTCTTAAAAGTATTTTCTGCATGGATTGCCATTTTCGAATAATTTCATTTGCTAAATGATTGCAAAGATAAAATATCTCATCAAATGAAATAGTTTTTTAAATTTATATTCTCTACCTTGTAATTAGAAATAAAATTTTGCGTCAGTGTATTTATTATATTATTAATCAACTTTGTATCAAATACGATTACATTCATTTGTATTTAAACGCCCTGTAAAACAATGCAATGTATGGGGGGGATTTAATATTTTAGTAACTCTTAATTTATAGTTCTAATTTTAGTAATTTGATATTGTTAAATTATTAAATTTATTCAACAATTTGTTTTGATTTCGAACTATCAATACAGGTTACCGTTTAGATTCAAATACTTGAAATGAATTATCTATAAGTAAATCATATTCTGAGATGATTTCAAAATTCTTAACCCTTCTTTTTGTAAGAAAAAAAGTCAACTTTTAAATAATAATCTTTTTAGATTCATGTGATTATTTAATGTCTACAAAGTATTGACCACATTAAAAACTTTTTATTTTACCAAATAATAACCTTGATTTTTTGGTTAAAAATGCTATATTTACGCATCATATTTCACTTATTACTTTAAAAAAATACATGTGTGTCTATGAAAAATAACCACTTTAAACTATTTCTAAAAATATTTGGTAGCTAATTTGTTTTTTTTTTTCCTCCTATTTTAACAATCGTTTCATTTTATGAAGAAATATTTGTGAGAGAGAAAAAAAAAATATCACGTTTTGAATAAAAGTTGCTTACTTAGTGTAAAAGATATTATTTATTATTCATGTTGCGTTTAAGATGTCATTGAAATTCATATGTACAGTTATGAGATATGCTTTTATTTTCGTTATACATAATTTTATTCTTTTCGGTCTATTCTGTTTCTTCCAGTGAACCCACGCACATTTTCTAAAATTTATAAAGTCGTGTGAGAATTGAAGTGAACTGCCTTTTATAGAATTTCAGTCTAATCTTTCTCTCTACGCTGTCGAAAAGAGAGGCCACAAAGTAGGCAGAGAAGAGATAAGTTGAGTTGTGGCTAAGTGTAGAAAATATTATTAGACGTCAGTAACTGTTGATTAGTCGCTGACGTTAATACGAAGGTGGTTCGAAAAGGACTCATGTTACGATTAGGAAATATTAAAAGGAAATGAGTAACTCACCATAGTACTGTCCATTGATATTTTTTTTTTCTTTTTTCTAAGAAGTTCATGATTATGACGACTCTCTTTGCATCCCGAAATATCATCGATATAACTTTTCCTTTCGATGAGATCGTCTTCGCTTTCTTTAGGCAGATTTACAGAAAGCAACCCGTTGTTTTTATTGTTGCTAAACTGTTGGTGTATATTGATGATTCCAGAATTCATTGACAGTAATAACTCGACGTGGCATCAATCAAAATTTGATTTAGATGCAATTGACAGCCAGATCAAAATTAACCTATGAATTAGTGTGGCAGAAGACAGCACATCTTGCCTTAAAAATACCATCTGTTGGTTGGAACTAGTTGCAATTGCAATTTGTGAATCTTAATTTTTTTAGTTATAATTGATATATTCTAACTCACTTCCGGATGAATCTTACTTTAATTTGTGCTCCCAAATTAAAACTTGTAAATATAATTGATAAATGAATGAAAAATTAACATCTTTTTTAAATTAATTGTACGCTTTTTTCCAAACATGGACGTTTAGAAATTAATCATAATCAATCCACAAAGGCTCTTCACGGATGAAATAAACAGACAAATAAGCAAATTCTCATGTAATAAATCAAAGTCATTTTTTTCATATTATTATTTATTTTTCGACAGATGCGTCAAAGATGATTGCATCTATATCTTGTAACTGAATTATTCATCTTTTCTTTAACACTTTTAGATGAATCCACTTTTCTGGAAACAATACCGTCTGCCCAATTTTCAAGAGTGTTTGATTTATTATGTTTTATTTATGCATTTGAGCTATTCTCGAATTGGTAGTTTGAATTGATTAGCAAACTAATTTATACCCATGTACTGCATAATCAAATCAAGAGCCTCATAGGCAATAGTTAGGTAGCATTAGTTGGATAGGATTTTCAGGGATATGCGATGCGATGAACAAGTTGGTATTATTAAATCATGTATAATTTGTCTGTTGATAAGTGGATAAACTGCGCTGAGTTAATATTTGCTAATATTATTAAAGCTGCTTAGTGATATATTCAATCTAATTTCTGAGTCTAACAGAAATACTCTATTTTCAGCACTGTTTCCTTCCCCTTTTGTGCATGAAATTCATTGAATACTTTTAGATTAGCTCGAATTCAAAATCAACCTATTCGTAAGTCTTGTTACAGAAAATGGAAAAAAGCTATTCAGAGTTTAATTTTATTCAGACGTATCTCATCGAATTTTACTGACTCTGGAAATACTTAAAAGATGATAAGCAAATAAACTTGTCGGATAAATTTTGTAATTATTCCTCTTTCGATAAATTTCTGAAATCTTGCTTTAATTAAATTTTTAAAGCAAGCATAAACAAATATTTCAAGTTACCTGAGAGTTTAATCGTCTTTGTTACCTACATTTGCGAATCCTGTCTCTTTTTAATTTAACCTTTCGAATTGATTTCTATGAAATTAATCAATGGCCCCTTTATGTGTTCTTCTCAAAAAGATGCTTTAAACATTATTTGATATTCTTTGAATATTTATTTTTCTTTCCATGTGTTCCAAATTCAGAGTTTCTATTCGAATTACTTAACTGAATTAGAAACTAAAAACATTTGTTGTTTTCGGCGCTTGCTTAAAGTCCGAATAAGTAAACTCGAATAGCCATTTATCAACATTACATAAACTTTCTCGAGATTTATTGAAGTTTATTTGTTTAAAGTAAACTATATTTCAAGCTCGCTGTAATATTTAATATTCTAGTTTAAAGAACACTTCGATATATTTATTTCAGTGTACAAAATTAGGCTTAATACTTGCTTTGAATTCTTAACAAAAAATTAAAATGTTTAGTTTCAAAATACGACTGAAGGAAATATTGAAGAGGACGTTTATGTGTATCAATTCATGTATAATTATACATACAATAATTTTATTAACTAATCATTTCAGATATGCTGCATCAGAAATGTTAAGTTAATACACAGATAGAATGAATTTTATTGTAATTTTGTCAGTTTTATTCATATATATACAATATGAACTAAATTAACAAAACTATTTTCAAATCTACTTTATTTTAAACTTTTAAGTCAGATTACATTATTTTATCAATCTTATTTAATAATTTTTTTACATTATTTTTAATTTTAAATCGAATGTAACAGTTTAAGCATGTTTTAAAAATGAACAAAAATTTATAATTCAAAATTTATGAATATTTTTATGCCATTTTGGACATATTATGAAGACATAAAAAATTATTTGTATTAAAGTTTCAAGAAGACAGAGCAATTGATTTTAGCATTTTGAATTCTCTTTTCCTTTAAATCCTATTATTTAAATTAAATAGATTTTTAACTATCGCACGATCATTGATTTTTTCTGACAAATTCGATTAATTTTCTTTTTTTTTTCATTCTAGTTTCCCCCTTCAAATTTTCTTATTAAAACAAAAAAGTATTCCAAAAATACATTTAAATTAAATGCTAAACTAGAAACCTGTCCTACAGTTAAAAGTTGGCCTTTTCAAAACATTTCAAAAAGGGTAAATGAAAGTTCTGAATTGAAAATTGTCGGAGTAACTTCCTTTGCTATATATTCTTCGAATTCTTAGTCGAAATCCATTCAAATAAGTCCTCAGTGGAGAAAGTCAATTTGCATGAGAAAAGCTCTTTTTAGCCCTTGCCTAAGGGAAAGAGAGTGTTAGTTGGTCTTGCTTATTTACATAAGTTTCGTTAATATCTTTAGAGCTTTGAAAGATGAGACGCAGACCATTGGTGCCGTGAACATGCCTGGCTCATTCCGGCGGAATATGCAAATTTGTGTCTAATGTGACAAGAATTTCCTGAAAAGGAGGAAAGTAATTCTGTGTCTCTTGTCAGAATGTAAGTGTCGCCCAAGAATGTTCATTTTGGAAAATTACTATTGATAGACAGTCTTAAGTTTGATGTAATCACTCTCCATTCCTATCTTTTTCGTTGTTTTAATGCTGTCTTGATGAGGTACAAAGATTTTCAAAGCAAATAAAAGACTTTTTTGCATCATAGAAAAAACCCATACTAACATAGAGGTTTAATAAAAAAAAAACAGTTGTAGATGCTCATTGCATTATTGGTTAAGACCAGATTTCATAAACATTAAATAGTGTATGCTTTTATCTAATATTCCTTTTAAATCTGTTTTCGTATTAAATATTATGCTTATTTCTTATATTCATTTATCTAAAAAGGCTTGAGCATTATTTCTATAACATCAATAGGAAATAAAAGCATACCAATCTGTGTAATTATTCAAACAACAAACATTGTCAAGGAGATTGAACTAAGCTTTATAAAACTGAGTTATCTGACCTTCACTGAAAAGGCACCTCTTAATTTTCTATTGCATCGTCTTGTTTGGTAAAGCAATCGAATCATGCGAAAACATATTATTGATATTTCTCATTACTACGAACGGTTTTCCGCTTACCTGTGTTTAAAGAAAAATATTACATTTTTTTCTGTTTTAATAAAAGGAGCGGTATTTTCTGAAATATCGTTAATATGTATCTATAACTTTCTTAATAAAAAATAAAGATTTGTAAAAAATATTATCAGCTTTCTGCAACACAGGATACTTAAAATATCTTTTTATATTGACATTAATGGTTTTTAAGAGACAAAATATATGAAATAATTAAGATTAAGAATATATAAAAATATCTCATACTAACATTTCAAAGTATGTTGTGATTTCTGTCATTCCGAGTGCAACAACCTGTCGATGTTTCGATAACAACTTTAGCCATCTTTTACTTCATCTATGGTCATTATTAATATTTTTAACATTCATAATGAACATTTAAGTCATTATTCAAAAATTTGAAATGTTTTGTTCAATATATATATATATATATATATATATATATATATATACTGAATTACACAAATTTTTTTAAATTTACTAATAAAAAAATAAATGAATTCAAAAGTTAAATTATTATAAAAAAATGTAAAATCACAATTGAGCAATTAAGTAAAAAGACATGATCTAAACCAAAACAGAAAACATAAATTACACACTGAAAAATCAATAACAATACAATAAACAAACTTAATTAAAAAAATATAAATTTAAAAGAAAGTAAATTAAAATTAATCTACAAAAAACACACAAAAATATCAAAAATATGTAGAAATAGATAAATTTAAGAGGTATAGAGAAATAGATGATCTAATAGTTTTTTCAAAATAAATTTAACTCATATTTTAAGCCGTATTTATCATTTCATCTTTCGTATTTAAATCTGATACAAAATAATAAAGATCTTTACGACGCTGATCATTTAGTTATTAAAATTGGATTTCTGTTAATATACATATTTGACAAGAGGGATAGTTATTTTTCCTTTCATACAGAAGAATTTTTGCTAGTAACTTACGTATAAATATTTTTAGTAATATTTTTTAAAGTTTTATGCCACGTAATGTTAAATTAATTAATGTGCCTATTAGTTCAGAGCGTGGCAAATGTTTCTCTATGCATTTTTGTAAATTGCGTGATTGCATAAATTAAAAAGATTAAAAGGAATGGGATCACAAAATAACGATGAACGTATTAGTATGGAAATTAAATTTAGGATAAATTAAAAAATTAATTAAATTCAATGATATTCATACACATATATGCAAGGAAAACTAAAATTATCTAAATATTGTAAAGTATCATAAGAACATTTGAAAGAACACAAAAAATGTCAAGAATGGAAACAAATTTATTTAAAATGCTATGTCTGATTTGGGTAAATATATATGGTTATCTATGTTTTATGGATCCAAACAATTTCATTCAGCAAATTATTTCTTAACAAAATGGTTAAAACTAAAAAAAAATGAACTTTTCAGAAATTGAACATTGGAGGTATTGAAAACATCGCGCACAAGTGTTTGGACTTCAGGAGATAAATGGGAAAGACTTGATTGTTTTGCTACAGTCACAGATTCTGTATTGTACTTTGAAACTGTTAATTTATGCATGTTTTCACACATAAGGAACAAAAGGATAAGATCCAATGATTTATTAAACGGTATCAGTTCTGTTTTCATCTCAAACATTGTGTTATTAGATACGAATATTCCAGATGGATTTGTAAAAAGTGCAACGAATTCTCGGAACAACTTTCTGTTCCCAAATATTTTAGATGCTTGCACACTCTTGGTGAATAATGATCCAAATCTATTTTCAGTTTGAACCAATTCACATAATTACCATTGATGAGTTCATAATCATTTTCAGTAATTCAACTCCAAACTCAGAAGTTTTGAATGAATGCTTAACATTATCATTCTATTCGAACTAAACACTAGATTCAATGGTTACCAATTCATACACATCTATAGTCGACTTTTAATGTACATAGTCACTTGTCTACATACACATACTTGGTTCGACTTTACAATACGCACAGTTCATAAAACTTCTTTCGAAAAAAAAAGGAAAACTTACTTTAGAATGATATAATTCTAACAGGTTCTTATATTGATAATAACATATATTCTCAATTTAAAAAAGTATAACACTTAAAATTAAATCATATGATTTGAACTTACCGTAAAAACATTGTCTTACCAGTACACTTTATACCAGTTTTTTTAACATGGCGTTCATTCATATTAAACATTTGGTTTCTAATATGTCTCGTAAATACAGTTTGTTTTGAAACTCATGGGCAAAACTTTAAGTGAGGAATCTAAGCAAGCAATACTATTATTTCTATAATTTACGATAGAAATGACGATGTGTAAGAAAACTTGCGCTTCATGCTTTCCATTATAGTGCCATCTAGCGGTTCACCGCTTGCTCCCCGCCTATGCAATGAATGGTGAAAACTGCTTGTTTAGAGTTTTCTATTACCTCTTAAATTTTTGTCCATGAGTTTCGAAACACACTGTGTAAAAGAATTGTTGAATTTCTTGAGAATTTTTTTTTTCGTGAAAATTAGTATAAATTCATATTTAAAATTAAAGATTAAGCAATATACATAAATCAGTTAAAAATTATTTTTAAATAAATAAACGGTATCGCCATTTATCAACATGAAATTCTATTGTTTTAGTATAGAATAATTTTTTTCTAATATATATATATATTTTTACAAGTTCATCCAAAAGCTAAATATTTAAATGAAAAATATTAATAGCGAATATAAAGAATACAAACGAATTTTCCCTAATTTAAGAGTAGAACAGTTATCAAACTGTAAACGTAATTTTTTAAATAAAAAAAAAAAAAAAAAAATCTAATTGAGCCATTATATGTCATGCAATTTTCAGGAATGTTTAAAAATTTTCTAATATCCGTGTTACTAAGTTATTATTACGGTGTAATATGCAATTTATAATTATATTTATATAATGGATATATGAGTGTTACTGTTCCTGAATAAAATTTTATAACTTGAAATTGAAAAGGTTTTCTTTTATTATAAATAATACTGCATACTTTGTTACATATAATTTTCAGATATACATCTAAAAATTCTTATTGATTATTAAATTTAATTCAAGTAGTAATGATGACAATCAATTAGACTTTTTAGATACTTCCTAAATACTTATTTCGATGCATTATAAATACTTATTTAGGATAAAAATGAAGATTGAGTATATATGTAGAAAAAATTATTATTGTTAAAGATGATTTAGTCATTTGAGTATCTATAAATATTAATATTGTTTTATATAGTTATGGTCATAAAGATGTAAATACAAATTAGATAAACTATTACTAGCTAAGTTCTCATCGTGGCGTTCCTTTAATTTGCTCATAATTTTTTCATAACATTTCATATAATTTCCTTTAAAAGCTAATAAATTTAATTTTTCATCAGAAGCATCTTTATTTAAATTATTTTGCTTAAAAATCATTGAAAGAACTTTTTTAAGACCTTCAATATATACAGAATTAAAAAGATCTTTAAAATAATTACAATGAATAGAATAAATATTTTTTGTTTTGAGTCTTTTAAATTATATCTGTACCATTTTTAATAACAGTTGTTTTATTCGCTTTATAAGTAGTTTGCTGTAAAATAGACTGTAGCAATTTCCCATCTTTTTCAATTTAAGTATCATAACCATTTGTAATTGCTCTAAATTAATTAGATCTTTATGAAATTTAGGTGTTAAATGTGCATTTGGAGATAATTATTTTATTTATTTGAAAACCAATTATTCATAGAAAGCAGTTTGTCTATTATTAATTTCTTTATCGGTAAAATTTTATTTTTCATAAAAGCATTCTTTTCTTCAAAAGGTTTATTAAACATTTTATTGCAGTAACATTTGAAAATAATTGCATAATTACTAGGAATTTATCAACATATTCTATCACAATTTTGTATTTACTCGTATATGATCGACTTTTTAATTTCTTTAATTTTGCTGCAGTGAATAATTTTGAAATTAATGTTCATAATATCTTTATTAATGCTGCATTTATATTCATAGAAATTTTTTAAAGGTAGCCATATTTTATATAGCTATTAGTAGAATAAAAATTATTAACATCTCATTAATCATATATATATATATATATATATATATATATATATATATATATATATATATATATATATATATGTACAAAATTATAATTCAAATACATCAATATAGAGTATAAAAATAAACCACATATCATAGAAAACAAAATATATGAGACTAGAAAAAAAATTTAAAAAACTTTTTTTAAAAAAATACAGAAAGTAATTATTTATATATGTATGTATATATATATATATATATATATATATATATATATATACATTTTTTGTTATATATATTTCTGTATATATATATACATATTTATATATACTTTTTATGTTATATATATTTCTGCAAAGAAATCTTCAATAAGAAACATGTTTGTTCTTGGGAACAAGTACTTGTCACAAAATAACATAGCTTAAAATTTCGTGAGAATAATTCGCTACACCGGAAGCTGTTACTTTTGTGCAGTGATGTAATCTCTTGTGCGTGCGGTGAAAAACATTTCATTAACTGGCTTCAAATTAATTTTTTCGAATATAAGCTTCTTGAAAAATGTATTGGGTTGGCAACTAAGTAATTGCGGATTTTTTTTAGAAAATCAAAGACAATTTTTTCATGGAACTAAATAACTTTATTCTGTAATGTATTGCCCTTTTTGATCAATGACCTTTTGCCATCTTTCAGGCAGCAGCATAATCCCACGTTCATAAAACTTCTGGTTTTTATTAGCAAATAACTGAATCAGGTACGATTTGACATCATCATCATTATTGAAATTTTTACCATTCAAGGAGTTTTGTAAAGATCGAAATAAAAAGTAGTCATATGGTGCAAGATCAGGACTATATGGTGGATGTGGCAAAACATCCCAACCAAGCTCCAATAATTTTTGCCGAGAGACCAAAAATGTGTGTGGCCTTGCATTGTAATGATGGAATACAACACCTTTTCGATTTGTCAATTCGAGCCACTTTTTTTCAACTCCATTGTTTAATTTCGTTAGTTGTTCAATGTAGACATCAGAATTGATCGTTCGGTTGGGTGATAAGAGTTCAAAGTTGACAATTCCTTTGTAATCCCACCAAACTGATAACAAAACCTTCTTTTGATGAATATCAGCTTTTGATGTTGTTTGAGTGAGTTCACCTGGCCTGCTCCACGATCTTTTCCGCTTGATATTGTTGTAAACAACCCATTTTTCATCGCCAATTATCAGTCGTTTTAAAAATGGATCATTTTCATTACGTTTCTTTAGCAAATCGCAGCTGTTAATGCGTTGCATTAAATGCGTTTCTTTCAGTTCGTGAGGAACCCATTTATCGAGTTTTGAACATAGCCAAGTTGTTTTAAGTGACTTTCAATGCATGTATGTGATACATGAAGCTTCTCTGCCATCTCACGTGTTGTACTGTGACGATCCGAATCGATTATTGCTTTGATTTGGGCGTCATCAACTTCAACTGGACGACCAGAGCGTTTTTCATCTTGGAGTGAAAAATCACCAGAACGAAATTTGGCAAACCAATTTTGACACTGCCGTTCTTTTAAGGCTTCGTCACCATAAGCATCACATAACTTTTTATGAGCTTGCGATGCGTTTTTCCCTTTGCGGAAATAAAAAAGCAAAATATGACGAAAATGTTCCTTTTGATTTTTCATTCTTCAACGAAGGCTAAGCGAAAACTACGCAACCGATCAAAAAACTTTTTTTACTGATTGACAGCTGAATTGCCAACTATCAAATAACAAAATGTGTTTTACATTTGTACTACGTCTGCAAACCTAAAAATTCAACTGAAGCCATCTATGAGGGAAATCCGCAATTACTTAGTTGCCAACCCAATATTATGAAATATATGTTATTTGTAATCTAATTTTTAGGACTGTGACTCTCTAGAACGACTGTATGGAATTAACAGGTTTTCTTATTTTCAAATTTAAGATAACGCAAAAATGGAATATAAGATGCGTTAGATAAAATATTTTAAATTTAAAATCTTCTGAAATTATTGTTATTACCGGTTTTGCTAGGAGAAGGAAATGGAAGGAGGAAACTTGAACACGGGCATTTAGTTCTATGTCTTAGAAAATCTACACTGGCTTCAAATGTTATCTTATATAACAAATATTGTCAGTTGAAACAAATACAAAGTTAAATTAAATTTATATCCCTGGTCAATTTTTTTGTTTACTCAGTATCTGTATTATCCCTTCCTCTTTGTTTTGTTAGTAAAGGAAATCCCCCTCTCTTCCCGGGTATTCCTTCCAAGGAAAGATAAAGATGAAATACACCACAAACGACAAAAATTGTTTTTCGCTTATGTTTGCTTTTATTCTGGAAGATTCGGCTTATGCAGGACTTCGGGATCAATTTCCGGTAGAGGCGAAACTTGCGTCATTTCCGCTGGACATGTGTCAACTCTCGGGTGTTTGTCCGGCGACAAAAGAAGAATAGGGCAAGATAAAAATGACTGGTTATGTGCGGGACAAACAGGTTCACTCCGTGTTTGCTACTTATTTATTTGTCAGTTTAATAGGACGTGTGGGATTCCTTTTCTGGCGTATTACCTTACAAAATGAATAATAGACCCCAATGTTTGTTTGCAAGATATATTTATCATGCATTCTTTTTTAGTAGTATCTCTCGTTGAAAATTATCTTCTATTGTCGATTATCATAATTATTGTGAAAGAATTGATTTCACATCTTAGTGGACACATTTTGATTATTTTGTAGCTCTTGTTTCGCATTTAAGCAACATTGCGATTTATTAGTAAAAGATCTTACGATTTTGACTTCTTTAAACTAAGGACGACGGGGGCTTAGTTGTTATACTGTGAAATAGTAACCTTGAAATAAGGAAGTCTGTTGCCAATGGCTTATTGTATTGTATTGTATTGATGATGGGATCAGGAACAATAAAAAATAGAAAAGCGCAATATGTTACACTCAGTCTACAAAGCTAGCGCTATTTACAGTGGTATCCCGATTTATCTACCACTCTATATACGATCCTTTCATAACTTTTTTTCTTCTTTCCATTCAAAGTTTAGATACAAACTTATTCTTTAAATACTGACTCTGTCTATTTTTGAATAAAACAAAACACAGCAACCAACAATAAAGTACAATTGATTCAAAAATTTATACATTATCTTGTTAGAATTCAGATTTTAATGTAATTTATTCACTATTTTTTCGACTTCGAAATCTGTAATATATAAATGATTCATACATAAAAATTTCAGAAATTAACACATCATTTTTATTTGCATTGATATTTTTATACGTTTTTTTTTTTTTTTTTTTTTTTTTTTTTGTTATTTTTATGAAGATATCAGTAACAGAAATTATTCAAAAAAGCGAAAAAAATTGTAAACTGGAGATAATTACAAAAATTAATCAAATATTTCTATCTAAATCATAATGTTTCTGCAATCACCTTTTACATTAGTAATTTAAAAAGCGATAGCGAACAGTTATCATTCTATGTATACAGGCAAAGAAGGTTTATTGAAACATACATACATAAGACACGAACTGCTAATAAGAGTTATAATCCGAAGACAATTAATCAAAAACTGAACTATAATACGATTTACAAAAAGTTGGCTATACTTTTACAATTTAATTAAAGTCATCAAAAAAGTTAAAAATAGTTAAATTAATCTTTCTTCTAAAATCATGTGAGTTTTGTTTGGATTTATTAGCTTCACATTAGAAGCAACACGAGGGCTATTGGCGATGGACCTCATAATTTTGTTTCCCGGTCAAGTGACGAAGACAACACCTGAGCTGATACCCCCTCTCCTAACTTCCGAACAACGCCAACGGGAGGACTTTGGTCCCGTTAGATTTAACCTGCATCAGCCCCGCTTCACGGTGGGTCTTTAGTGGCATCAAAGCTTGAACCCGTGACTCAACGAAATCCGCCTGCCACGAGTTCGAAACTATGATGATTAGGATGCCGCCGCCACAAAATCATGTGAGATGGAACCCTTAATGAATAAAAATACATCAAAATTGCGCGCATAGGTAATTTTTACTTCTCAGTCTAAAATTATAAACAGATTTCCCATGAGATAAATTAAAAAATTGGATTTCGGTACCCGAATCTGAAACCAGTTCTCCATTCGAGAAATACTATTATACTCGTATTTAGAATCGCATAATATCGCGTATAAAGTACTTGCATTAGGTACACAGGGAAATGCTCGTATATTATTACTTTTTTCAAGTTTTTTTTTAATTTTTTATCATACCATATAAACTTATTTCAGCTATCTTCTAATCTATTATAGAGGCACTCCGAACTGAAATATAGCATAGTATAGTAATATTATCAGCATAAATGGTATCTTAGTCTTAAATAGAATCTAACATTTCTAGAAGCTTTTCAAATTAGAACAGATATCTACTGCTGTTTAAAGTTTTACCTGAAAATCATCTCGTCTATTGGTTAATATGTTGATGAATTAAAAGTTAATAAAGATGTGTTAGAAAAAGAAGAGATTTCTTCTCTATGAAACTAAAGTCCTTTCTGCCCCCACTCAACAGATCAGACCGTATGTATCTTTAAGACCACACATTTTGCAACCCCTACTCTAATGTGGAGATCATAAATCTTTGAGATCCAATTATGTTCAACGTGTGCTCCCTATATTCAGACTAACATTCATTGATGGAGGCAAACATTAACATTATGAAAAATCACATTTTAAAATATTTTTCTTTGCTTTAATGAAATTAATAAAATAAAACCTAATCACTAATTAAAATAAACTAAATTAAACATTTTTTTTTTACATTCAAAGAAACCAAAGTCAGAAATAAAGACAAATTAAAAATAGTTTTTAAACTTTTGATTGAAAAATTGTTACGTGATCAGTGTTATCGAATATTATGTGAGAAAATAACAAGAAATATTTATGTCATTTAGTGTCTTTTTTTTTGCATCGAAGATCTTAGAAAAAAATAGATAAGAATACAATAATTCTTCTAAGTTAAACCTTTCAATGATTATTTTTCATTTCATTCATCGTTCTCAAAATGATTTTTTTTTTTTTTTTTGCATTCAAAACTTATTTTGTGACTCAAATATTGTATTAAATCCTCAAAATTATAGAAACGTACTTTTAACGAATAATAAATAAGTATGGATTTTCTTTGTTTATTATTTTTATATTTTAATTATGGAATTCACTACTGAAAAGTATGTGGCATATTTTTCAGAAACAAAAATTGCACTGCCAAGTTAAATTATTTTTCTTCTTATTTGATAATTCTATTCAAACACCTAACCGTCAAGTTCTTTATTTATAAACAATGCACACACACACACAGATATATATATATATATATAAACAATAGTATGAAAGAACAAAGTACTGTGAATGTTTTTAAAAACACTTTTGTGTAAAATACATAATATTTAGATTATTTGAGCTAAAATTTATTTAGATTTGACAAAAATCGAAGATTTCAGCATTTGCAAAAACGTGTCTCCATGTCTTAGCATATTTTTTTTTATCTTATTTGGGAACATTTGCCATTGGAGATATCATTTGTTTGCTGTGTATTAATTACAGTTTGTACAGTATTAAATTTATTCATCTTGATTGAATTAATTAAGAATTTCTTTTTTGTAAAGAATGTAATTTTATTTAATGAGAATAAATGTTAATCAAATTATTTTAATATTAATTAAGAAATATTTTCATTACACTGAAAAATTGATGAATAGTTTTAAAAATATGTAATATTCCATCAAAAGTATTGTGTTCCATTACTGAAAAAAAAATTATTTTAGTCACTGTATATTTTTCATTTTCCCCCTCAAAATATAAGAATTAGTTTTTACAGTTTAAATTTCTGTTATTTTTAAATTACAGAAGCTTAAATATTAATTTAACGTATAAAGGTTATCGGTAAGTTTTCGTTAACCACATCACATTAATATTAATAGAGTATTTATTCATATATATTTTATGGGTTTTCGCTCTCTCTCTTTTAATTCATTGTTAAGTTTATTCAAATGATGCAAAGGCAAAATTAGGAATAAGTATCTCATGAATACTTATCTTAATTGTGACTTAATTGTTCAGTTGATTAGAAAGCGAATTATTAGGTTAATTAGGTCACATAAGGAATATGAGACATGCTGGATTTCCTTGATGAATATTAATATGAATCGAACGCATTCATCGATTAAAAAATTATGTACAAACACAATGTGGCAAATGGTAAACAAATAAAAATTATGTCAACTCGCTCATTGAAGAATTTCATATGAGACTAAGCTTTTCCATATTATTTCTTGAAATGAAAATTAATTGAGAAAGAACATAAATGAGCATTTGATAATCCTTTCAGTTAATCTTTTACCATAAACGATAAAGAATTTTGTTTAATTCCGTTGTTATCTTGGAAGAATTAATTTATTTAGCGTTACAAAATGTTTACAATCTACAAATATTCATATTAAAAATGAAAGTAAGAAGCAAAATGTATAGAATTAAATACAACAAATAAAAGAAAGAATTCTTTGGTAGAAACCACATGAAAATTTATTTTATTTTGTGAAAAAATAAGGAATTGAATTAATTTACGAATAGGAGGTAATTTTTGGAAGAAATAAAACTGATAATAAATTATGAAGAAGTTGAGTACCGTTAAATATGTGGTTTATAATAGATAAATTTTTTAATAAAATTTCTAATGTTTATAAATAGTATGCTTACCAAATAAAAATCATTGCATTAAATTAATATACATTAAGGTAGCTAATGAATAATAAGTACAAACAGCTTTTATCTGGTTTTATTTAAATGTCAAACACGTTCGTTAATGAAAGTTATTCCTTTTTTGATGAAATAAAATATGTTTGATATTAAAGCTAAACATTATGTCGTTCTTTTAAATCAGTTAAATTTACATTTTAAGTTTATTTTCTTCATATGTGGCTCACCTCTTATTAGAAATTTACATATAAATGAGAAGTAAATAAAATTCGAATAAATAAGGAATTAATTTCTTTTCAAAACTTTACGGACAAACAAGACAAAAATTGCATTATTATTATACTGACAACCCAAAATTGCTCAGAAAGTTATAAAAATATGAATACAAGTGAGCAGATAAAAACTGCTAGATGTAAATTTTAAAAAGTTATATTACCTTTCTTTTTATTATATATGCAAGTTGGGCATAAAATAACGAATGGAAATCAGGACCTAATAACGCATATTGTACTGGGTGAAATGTAACTAAATTTGGAGTAACTACATGCTCAGTTGAATATGTGGTTTCGATATCGAAGGGAAAATAAATTAATATCAAAAGTTGCTATCAGGGAAAAGTGTGATGCGACCAGTGTATTGTATGAGATAAGTGAATATAGTAAATCAAAAACCTTTTTTTATAAATAATAAACAGCATTTATTGTTACGAATGTAATTAATTATGACCAGCATTCTTGTGTGGGGGCTTGTCAGATGATGTTGAATATGGATTATCTGTTCGATGTGACATTACTCATGCAATACTGATACATTAAATCATCTGCTGTTCCACATGAGCAGTAACAATATCTCCAACAATCGTTCAATCTTTTCCCGAAAGTTAGCTATGTTTATCTTGTTCGTAACTTTTTCAGTCTCCGAAATTCCACTAAGGATAGAACTTGTATATTTCCTCCGCTGATGAAACAGTTTTACTAATAAAGCACAGTCATCTGAAGTCAGCGCCATCAAAAAAGAATTCGTCTATGATCTTTCCTTCAATCTTCATGATATCTCTACACTTAATACGTTTATGGAAATCCCTTGCTTTTTTTTCTTGACTGTAGTGCCAAAATTTCTCCCAGTGGCAGCTTTTTTTTGTTAGAAATTGAATTTACTTTGCATGTACGCTGAACTTTGTTACATTTCGTCCAAACATTGTTACACACACACACACACACACACACACACACACACCAACATACACACACACACACACATATATATATATATATATATATATATTGTGTATGTGTCAATACGCATATCGCTATTAAAATATTTTTCTTGAAGTATAGAACAAAATATTTACATATCTGAAGCACATTTTTTTTCAGTCTGGTTTTTAATTCTTTTATAGAATTTGCCAGAAAATATTTTCTCATTACATTCAAACTAAATATATATAGAAATTGGTAATAAAATTGTATAACCTTAAATTAGTTGCAAGACGTTAATATGGCATTACGTATAGATTTGAAAGTATGACTGACAAATATAATCTAACGTATAAAATTTTCTTATAAGTTATTATTACGCATATCTTATATTTTATACCTGAGCAAAAATTTCAGCTGATACATGTATCTCAATAAATAAAACAATTTGTACTTGGTTTGCAAAAGTAAACTATATTTTTCATTCTGAACGAAGGCACCAATTGTGTGTAACTGGAATGCATCACGATACGCAATGAAAGCCATTTTGCGCGCATGACAGTGGCGAATAGCTAGTCACATCAGGAATCATATTACAACAAATATAGTCTGTTGCACAATAGTCGGTGTCAGCATGTACCTTTCACCGCGGTTTAAGCGCAGTGGAATGCGTCCATTGCTGTGATTACTTTTATCTCAAAACCACGGGCGTTTGTGTCCAATATACATTGAACGACGGTTATGGAATATTGGATGACATGGCATTGCCTTTATAGAAGACTAATTATTCTGCCTGAACACCACTATGGTCGGGTAAGAGTTTGGAAACACCACGGAGATAGGATGCGTAACTACTGCCATTTGCATCTACAAACTAGTACATCACTCAGAACTTTGACTGGTTTGGGATGATATTTGATTCCACTTCCGTCCCCAGTGCTTGTATAATGATAAGCGAGCTCTACATCTTTAAGGTTTTGAATTCTATTATACACTTAAATGTCAAAACTAGATTGTAGTACATTCACTAGATTGTTTTGTTATTTTGAACTACTTGTTCTTCCAAACTATCACTTATCGAACTCGTCTTGATGATTGAAGAGCACCTGATTCGGCACACCCCATCTGTTGCTACACCAGATCAACTTTGAAAGCGTTTAGAGGCAGCATGAGCTGTCATACCCAAAAATTACTGTACATTTTCAAAATGTATTCATTCTTTGTGCACAATGAAGACTCTAGGAAAGTCTTGAAATTATAACATTAACACGAGAGAAAAGAAGTTCCATGAAGATAGCGTTGAATGCAATGCAATCTATGTTGCCTCGATTCCGTATGTTACATAAAACAAATCTAAAGAAGCCAGATGCATAATTTCTCATCGGGGCTGAAGTGAAAAAAAGAGCGAAATTCTCCCTTCTTGGAATTTATATCGGAGGATTTCTTGAGGTCACGTGCTTTTAGATGGAGGGTTCGTTAGGTATTACAGTTGCAAGGGGATTATCCCTACTGTTTTGAAGTGTGTAAACAGCTGACTGAGCATATTTTAATAGAGTGAATTTTAAAAATTAAAAGTGAAGTGTACGATAAATTAGGAAATTAAATTAAATTTAAGTGAAATCTTTATATATATATATATATATATTCGTTTTTCCGTGAATATTTATTTTCGGTTTTTCGTAATAAATTAATCAAATAAAATTCTCGTTCCATTTACAAATTTTAAAAAGAAAGATGGAAAATTCGTGTTTTATTGTGCAATAATACTTCCTCAAAATACTGCTATATATATTACATTCAGACTTTTTATTATCGAAAAAAATTACCAGAAATTGTCCTTCACGCAATAACACAGCTTCCATATCATCGGGAAGAGCTACGGTTCATTCCAAAACTCTTTCCGCAACGCATACTCCCTAAATATGTATTTCATGTTCGGTGAAATCTAATTTTCTTTTCCAAAATTCTTAGTAAATCCCATTCGATTCGATTTATGGCCGCCTCTCGGGTCGTAATGCCGCCACGGTATATTCCCTCCGAAAGACCTCTAGAAAATCTGAATCCCATTTCGTAACATTTCCATAGGGTGTTCTCGAGAGTTAAGCTCACGGGCCGACGGTTTATCATGGTGGATATATGCGACGTCCCGATCAACTTAAGTCGATTCCCTATACATCACTGACTAGTCTAAGCCCCAGGATTTTTACCTTTTGTTCTAACTGAAGAACGCTCAACTCCTTTTTTTTGTCTCCCCTTTTTCTCTCTCTCTCTCTTCGTATCCCTTTTTTGTGATTTAGAGAGAAATAGGAGTGGGACGTTTATCTCTCCATGAGCTATAGCTCTTGAGAAAGGAGGGAGGGGGAGGGAGTCCAGAACATTGAGAAAAGAATAGAAAAACCTCCCATTTCCCTCCCTCTATTTCCGTCTAACCAATAAGGCAACACTGGGAAATCGAACGTTAGAGAAGTTTTATGTTGTGAAGGGGAGGAAGAATGGACCAAGTAAATTTTTAAATCACCATGCGGGAAGTTTTTGATACATGTCTCAAATGCGTGGTAATAAAAATGTGAAAACACAAATATGAAGCAGATAAATTTTGGGATATATCTGTGTGAAACAAGAAAAGCGTTGAGCAGCTGAAAAGAAATGAAAATATTTTTTAAGAAAAACCAGCATTTATAGCATGAAGAGCTCTTAAATAATAATCAAAAGTTTCTCAAATATTTATGTTGATGGTTAATTCTTTTAGCTCTACTACATCGCATGAGAAAGGTAGTTAACTCATATGTTTCTCATGAAATGTAATGTTGATTCATGTGAAACAAGAATTCATGATTTTACTTATATTTCTTTGCAATGTAAATTTTATTCTTTATACATCATTATCAAATATATATAAGTGGGAAATATAAAATCAAATGGAAATGTTTTACAACCTAGATTTAATGTTTGAAAAAAATGCTCTGCTTCAGAATAGTTTATGGGAAGAAAAAATCATTTTCTCAAGCAATGAACTTTCAGTGACTTATAAAATTAGTTCTAAAAATACTTTATTTTGAATTTCAGAATTCAGAAAAAGATATTTGCTTGATTGGTCACTAGAACAAAAGAACAATTGTGCATATGGAATTAATTTCAACTAATTTTTGAATAAATTAAAAGAATTTGAATAAATTTAAACTTTAGAAAAATAAAATTCAACAAAAAGAAATTTGATTTGGGATAAAATAATATTTTTAAATATTTAAAAATGTTTAATATTATTAGAAAAGTAGAGTTATTAAGAGCAAAAGTGATTAATTTCTTTCTCTAAAATTCCTTAATCATTAATACCTTAGATATCTCAATTTATGGTAAGTGTATATGCGAATTAGAAATTCGCATCTCATATTTCCTTTGAAAGAAAATTTATTGTTTTTATGTGAATATTCTCTTTTCTTAATGTTTAAAAAGAGGCAAAGTGTCTAAATGTTTTACTTTTCGGAGGAATAAAATTTTATTCCTTTGTTAACTTTTAATGGGATACATGATAGATTATTAATTGTACAGATTTAATTCATTTTTCACAATGCACTTAATGTTTACTTTATCTTCCGATGCGATACAGTTTCTATTTTCTTAAATAGTAGCAAATGAAAGAAAAAAATTTAAGTAAGCAGGAAATTTTAAATTTCCAAAAAGCTTTTAAAAAAAGAAATTATATTTCAAAAACGACGTAGAAAATTTTTAAATTTTGAATTGTAAAGAGATAATTCTAAAAAAACAGTAAATTAAGCTTGAGATTTCCTAAAAAGTCAACTGTAAAACTAGAACTATTACTGCAGAATTAAATGAATACTTTTAGAGGTAGCTACATTGAAATTGTTAAATGTGAAAAAGAAAGTGGAGTGAAAGAAATAATTATTTTTATCTCAAGAGCAGTATGTATGCAAAAATTTTTTTAGAAAACTCAAACAAATAATGCCTACTGATTCAAGCCTCCATATTCTTTATCAATTCCTTCTTACAGTAAAACATTAATGCTTTATTAAACAAAGAATATTTTATTAATAATACTGAGACTCAAGAATAAACTTAGTATCATACACATTACCTCTTTACTTCCGTCGTTTTATTGAAATTCGATTCGATTCCGGCTACGTTGACCTATACCAATTTCACCTGCACTTCCGTCTCGTGATGCTAGATATCTTCTCTACCACTGGAAAATAATAAGAAGAAAAAGTTAGTCCGGAAAAGAAGGAGAAGGATAGTTGGAAGAAAAAAAGAAAGAAAGACCATAGGAAAAGAAAAGGTTATGAATAGGCGAGCACGATGAAGAATATGGGATATTGTGGAGCAAAATCTATGTATCCCCTTCTTAGAAGGGAAAGGAGCGTTCCCCATTAAATTACCTGCCTCTGCAGGTGAATCAATGGAGCATGAAGACTAGCTGTTGCTTTTTCTTCTTCTGATTTTTTTTTCTTACCGATCTTTTTCTTACTCAGACTTTATGGGATTTCCAGTCCTCCCCCCCCCCCCTCTTCTTGTTAGAAATGAATAATCTTCCCTCTTTTAGAATAGTGCTTTTCTTCAAAACGAGTTTCCAGGACTGTTTCTCGGTTGGAAAGACCTGTGATCCTCTCCTTTTTGCAGCTGAGAACACTAGAAGTATTCTATCGAGAGAGAAAGAGAGATTCCATGTGGTAAGAACAGCTTGTGGGAGAATGTGTTATGTTGTAGAAATTACGAGAATTGGGTATTTTCTGTTTACTTCGTTCGGGATATTAATGAATTCATTTGCATATCAGGTAGAAAGGGTAATCATCGAATGCAATTTCCCGAAGTAACAGGAATCGGAGCTTAAATAGCATTTTTTTTCTCTCGCTGTGGAATATATTTATTTCATTCATCATAATTTCGTACTTCGAAAAAGAATAAAAATTATCTTATTGGGAGGAATTTTTTTAGTCGATTTATTCTTTTTCAGTTACGAAAGCTTGTAATGCCCTCCTCTTTGTTATTGAGACCACTGAAAGTATTCCTTTCAGAGAAAGAGTTTGCTGTGATAAAAGCACATTGAGAGAGAATTTCTTGAATCTGTGAAATTATGGGGTTGAATATATTAAATTTACTTTGTTGGTTATAGTAACAAATTCCTTTACTTATAGAATGAAAAAACATAATCAATGGATTGAAATTCAAGAACTAAACATTCTTGTAAACTCTAGCATATTTAAATGTTTTTGAAGGAAAAACATTTTTTATTCAAAAAAAATGTTCTGCAATGATACAGAATAAACTATGTTACGAAGTTTTTGAATTACATTACGATATTTGTAAAGATTTTTCCTATGAAATTCGTTCTATAATTTTCGATTTCTATTTTATTTGAAATAACGAAATATGCATCAAAAAGATTTTTTAATAAGTATACCTAATACAGGATTCGTACCAAAATGAAGGGAAACATATTTTAGCAATACATCTCTAAAATAAAATTCTCTGTATTCATTAATAGCGGGTTATTGTAAAATTAATTTCGTTTTTCACATAAAAATAACCTGAAAAAAAAATTATTTACAATATTTTACTTAAATAGCTTCTTTGTCTATTTCTTCCAGCTTTTCCTCTTTTTATGACTAATTGAGGAAATAGTATTATTCTTATTACTTATGGAATGTGTAATACATATATTCTAATTGTAGTTTGTTTAACATATGTAAATTTATTTTATTCCTTGAAGTTGAAAATTTCATAAATATTTAGACCCCACATTTTAGTTTATATATAACTCTTAACGTAATTATTAATGTTATTTTTATAATATCTTTCTGTATGTACCTCTATTTGATTATTTATAAATATAGTTTTCTTTGAATCTCTTGTTGTTATTCTGTCAGTTCGTGTTGCCAAGTTTAAATAAAAATAAGGGCTATTAGACTTTCTTAAAAGTCTTATTTTTCTAGTTTTGTCGATGTGTGTATGTGTTAAGTTTCCTACAATTGAGAAATGGACGTGATTTTAGTTTGTACTACTATCTCAGTTTAATAAAAAAATTTATTTCTAATTTAGGCATACTCTTTTCAAATAATTTGTTTGTTGAAGAAAATAAATAAATTTATGTTTAGCATGCATGATTTAAATATTATAATTATATGTTTATGTAAAAAGTTTCTATTATTATGTAACTAATTATTTGTTTAAGCTAATTATTTGTTTATTATTATGTTCAAAGTATATGTTAAATAAGAAGTATATATGCCATCTGTTTTTAAAAAAATGTGTTTTCGAACTAACATCGTAAAAAAGGGTAATACATATTATTTTCTAAAGCTTTCTGATATATATATATATATATATATAAAATCGTATTGCTCTACCATAAGTGTATAACATATATGATTGGGATAAACTTAATTCAACATTTATTTAAAAATGATAAACATTTAATATTTCCTTAAATGTACACAATAGATTTAAAAAAATTTAAAAATAACGCTAAATAAGTATAATTAAATTATTTTCCTATTTCTCATCATTCTAGTGAACGAGTAAATTCAACACAATAATAAAAAGGGGAAGCGATAAATTCCAACTAATAATGAAAATCTACAGATACCTCCTACTTTTTAATTAAATTTTTTTCGTCACTTCCTCCTACCAACCCATAAACGTACCAGCCTCTACTGATGCATCTCCGTCCCACTCTTGCTAATGTGCAAGTGGGTGTTATATAATCCCACTTCCCTGCCCTGAAATTGCTATCGGAGAGACTAGCGTCTAGAATGGATGCACGGAAGTGGAAAAAGATCCCATTGATTGCAATCAAGTGCAAGAATACAGCGAGGCGTCAAGTATATAGACTCACCACTATTTTTCCCCTCTTCTTCTCATCCCATAGCGATCTCCAAAGCAGTATTAGTGTGGATTCCCTAGGCGATGTCCGAGCGGTCAGTGGTGGATTGTCCAGCTCCCCCAAGAGCGAGAGGAGATGTTTATTGGACCTTAACGCTGTCACGTGTGCTGAAGATGATTTCCGAGGGGGGATTTGGGACTGATATAGTGGTCTCTCCACATGAGCTGCATCGGGCTGTTTGTTGTCTCTCTCTCTTTTTCGCGTTATTATTATTAGTTTTTGCACTTCCTGTATTTACCTTAGGTGGCAGCATTGGTGATCCGGCCTTTGTGTCCAGCTGTCACGTGTAAAGGTTGGTGATAGGAACTTTCCATCGAGGCGTTATGTTGTCACGTACTTTTTTGGTCATGTCGATCTTTGCTTAATGGAAGAGGGAAACATAAGATAACTCACCCCGGTAGAGTCTTTAATCTGTGGCCTTCAAGACTCAGAAAATGTATCGCTTATCATTTATTTTTCTCTTTCATATTTGTTTTGCTGAAGTTATTTGTTTTCTAGCAAATTCTGTCTAATATTATAGGTATATTTTCTGAGGAAAATTCAAAAAGAAACGTTAAAATTTATTAGTTTTTAACCAATAATAATATGACTCTGTTTTAGGAATAAAGGGCATTTTTTTAAATCAAATATCTCTTAAAAATGATAGAATGTAATCGCATTATTTCCCTCATAAATTCAGAATATGGTTTTTCTTAAACCTGTACATGATATACTAAAATGTTATACTATTTATTTGCTTCAGAACTGCACAAAATTAATTTTTTTAAATTTATAATTTAATATTAATTTTTATTAAGCATGAAACTTTTTGATATAATTTCCTTTTGTTTATTCAAATTCCATATATTATTTAATTTTTATTTAGTTTTAATTTTCAAACATCTATTTTTCCTGTTTCCATCAACAAAAATACTCATTTAACGTTTTTTAATGATTAGTTCAGTTTAAACTTTTGTATTATTTCTAAACATTGATGAAAATTTTACTAAATAACTAAATTAAATTTCATTGTTCTATAAATCATTATTACTTATGCACTAAACAATTTAATTTTTACCTTTCAATTATTTTCTCTTATTTCAATTTTTAAATATTTTTCTTTCGATGAAGCATAAATTAATTTTTAAAGCCGAATAAAAATTAATTAAATAAGTTCTTTTAATCTCAATAGAATACTCTGCATAACAAAATTTGTATGGAAACTTTTCTGACTTAAATGCATTCAGTTATAAAATTATAAAAAAAAGCCTCATAAATATCCTTAGTAATATATCATCTGGAAGTTTGAATTTGAACTCTTTTCACGTATTTATAATAATATACCACCAGTAAAAGCATCTTTCATAATATTATTTTATAACTTTTACAACACTTGAATGCATAATAACTTCAATATGGTAAAAAAAAAAAATTAAAGTGTATAGAAGGTTACTAAGGAATAAATTCTAAGACTAAAATTAGTTATTTGAGTGTGTGTAAAATAAAACCATTTAAACTTCAGAAGAGAAAAATCAATAAAGTAAAATATGAAAATAGAATATTTTATAGTTTACATCTTATATTTTTAAAGAGTTAAAATACTTCAAAGATTGATATATCCATTTGATATATCAATCTCTGAAAATCAATTTGCCCAAAGTGAATGTTCTATGTTTAAAATATTCTTTATTTTCTAAAACTTGCAATTAATTCTGTTGCCTCCTTTCAACTTTGTAAAATTAAAAGTTGTGACGACCGCCCGACCCGGGCTTCATCTTGTGCCATCACTAGATTCAATTATTAAACACAACGACATAAATAATCAAAGAGACACTAGAACAATCTATACTTAATTTATTAACTTATATTTACTATGACAACAACTCGCTATGCTCTCCAGGGTAAGCTTTCTAATACCTTAGTTCAACCCACCAATAGTAATCTAACAGCCTCTTACCACTAATACTTCCTTGACTGCAACTCAGACTCTGGATCAACTGTTGAAAACAGTAGGAAATTTACTTCTAGCAATAATCTTTACTCGAACCCTCTATTTCAATCTCTATTTTCTCCTTCCTCTTATCTATCACTTCAACTTCACTTCTCCTACAGCCTCTCTTTCATCCACCCTTGCTACTTTCAGTCGGAATTTATATATTTCCTAAATCAACCACTTCACTTCATTTCTAACTGCTTTACATAATAACTTTACGTATCACGTTTCATTTTTGGTGTGGCAAAGGTTATTTAGCCAAAGCAATCAATCTCAATTAAAAGTCCCCAAGGTTAGTGAAGAAAAACCGCGAATTGCCCAATGTCGTAAATTTAATACATTAATTACAGTTCTAACAGTTCAGTTATAGAATTTTAAAAAGATAATAATGCTCCAAATCAAGAAATAGGTATTTCATTAGTAATAATAAAGTGAAAACAATTATTTACACAAATGGTTAAATGTATCATAGAATGTTTATTCATGTTTTAAGTTTTAATAAAATTTCTACAATACACATAGTAATTATAAATAAAAGGAAATATATTAGATTTACGGTACAAACTGATTACATTGATTAATAAATTTTATTACAGCAAAAACATAAATGACATTTAAAAAAAATTATTTTTTAGAAAATTGTAATTATATTTCGATAAATCATAGATTTATATGTTATGTTATGATGCGTAGTCATTTCATTCATAACCAGAAAAATAACTTCAATATGATATTTTTATTAATTTTAGGAATGCATGACAATTTATTTTGGTTCTTTTTATAAATGATTCGTTTTTCAACAATTTTATTACTTTATGAACACTTTTAAAAGAAAATTGCATTTTCAAATCTGGCGTTGAATGAAATGTTTCAATTTCCGAAAAAAAAAAACTGTATCGCAAAATTCTACTAATCTCTTCTAGATTCGTTTACATCCGATTTGAATAATTCAAAAACGCAGATCAGTATTCAAAGTTGATTTTATCATAAAACTACGCAATTTCTCTCTCTACGACAAATAACTTAATTTCCCACGTTGTACGTTCGATCCATGCATTCAGTATTTGCATTTTTCCGATGGCATCAGCCAGAGAAGCTATTCATTTATTCCACAAAATTACACAATTATCCAGGAAATCGTTCGACCGCCGCCATATTACGATTACGATTCAATGCGAAGGAGTAAAAAATAATCGAAAAAGAACAGAAAGATTGAATCGATGCTGTTTCCACTTGTTTTACCTCGAATCCAATAACTGTGCTGGTGGACCCCAAACTGTTCCGATATATCTGAATAAGTAACGATCCAACCAACTAAATCACCCTATTTCCATGTAGTTCCTTGCTTCTCTTTCCCCATATTTCCTTTTGAATTCTAAACTAATCGATAATCTGCATTTTATGTTCTTGCAGAAAAGTATCACCTTCTCAGACAAAATGTGTGAAATAAGGTTCGAACTTGATTGATTTTTGTTATTAAGTTGCCAATAAATTTGAGCTCTAATGATGTATTACCATTACCTACAGTAACTTTATGGGTATGAAAGTTTATTTGACACATTGCTCTGTTTCCGGTAAAATTAATGAATCGACAGCTTATGTACATATTTGAAGCAGACTTTTAGAAACATGACCATTAGTTTCGGAACATCATTAGGTATAGAAATGGAGTTTTCTTCTGACAGCTGTCTGTAATACCACTTCTAAAGTTTTTTAAGCCATGATAAATTATTAATGTAGCTGATGTAATAGAGTTTCTCAGAATATATTTTAATTTAATTTTCTTAACTGTTTTACACAAATGTGATTACTGGTGTTTGAAGAATAAAAAACGTAGATTTTCAAAGAAAAAAAATGAACTAAGCTCACAAATTTTTTAATATATATATATATAGTGTGTGCGTGATAGAAAACATCTTAGCATCTTTCTGAGAAATTTTCATCTCACAATTCATCGGTGGAAAGCAAGCGGGGAGCCGCTAGACGACGCTGTAATGTAGAGCATAAAGGCGAGTTTTCTTGCACACCGTCATTTCTACCGTGAATTGCAGGAGGCATGTCCTAGTCTCCTGAAATCCACAGTATAAATAACGATGTGTTCAAAAACTCGTGCTTTATGCTTTCAATTATAGTGCCATCTAGCGGTTCTCCACCTATGCTTTGAGTGGTAAAAATTGCTTGCTTAGATGTTTTCTATCACCAGTTAAATTTTTTCCGAAGAATATCGAAACACCTTGTATATATATATATATATATATGTGTGTGTGTGTGTGTGTGTGTGCGCGCGCGCGTGCGTGCGTGTGCGTGCGTAACTTCATTTTAAATATCAACATTTTTTTCCTTCTTTGTTAATGATTCGTATCTAAAGTCCATGTAACCCAAAATCTTTATTTTATTTTTAAATATTAATAGAAGTTTTATGAAAATATGTTTAAATCTTAAGCCACAAAGAATAAGTTAAACATAAGTTAAGGAAACGACTAAAATTTTAATAACTCGAAAAGAGTTATAAATAGTTTTCAAGAAATTATGTACGCCAGAAATAGATGTTAAATATCACCCACCCATAAAAGTCACGAAAATCCGACAAAATTTACATTTTTTGACATTTTAAATCTTTTAAAAATATTTGCCTTCGTATTTTTTTTCTTTGATGTTAAATAATGAAACAGTTGCTTATATTTCACATTAATTATCTTCTTTTAAGACATAATTTCTGTTTAAAAAATAAATTTATTGATTGCAAAGTATTAATGTGTATTTATAATATTAGTAGCGTTAGTTTTGTGGTTTTTCCTAGGTTATTTATTATTGAGTGCAAATATTTTTTCTACGAATTGTTAAGCTAATTTTCATTTTATGTTCAACAAAAAAAAATCGTTTTTAAAATTTCCTTATTTTATCTTTTTTCAATTTTCAATATTCTTTATAAATCTTTAATGTTTTCTTCCGTTACGAGAAAAACTGCCATTTTATGTATCTCAATAAATGATGAATTTGAAATCGTTTTTTCAAGGACTTAAATTATAACTGCCTTATGAATTTTGAAGCTAAAGTAGTAGCTTTTCTTTTCTTTTAAGATTTTGTTCAGTTTTCTGAATAAGGAACATTTATATTATTCTTGTATTTTTAAGATGATAAATTTAACGATTATATTAAAGGTTATGCGTGTAGAAACACTAACCTTCAATTTAATTATTATATTGAAAGTTACGCGAGTGTAAAAATACATAATCCAAGATTTATTGTGATAGAATGTGATGAAAAAAAATTATTTTCAGTCATATTTTATTGAATCGTGTTACACAACAAAAGTTTTAAAATTGTAATTTGTGAGATATAAATTAGGGAAATATTTGTACATGTGAAAGTTGTTTTTATACTGCGTAATTAGATCAAGTTTTTTTTCTTTAATTAATATAAATAAATGAAATATCGCTTTTCTACTTGTAATTACTGTGGTGATAAGTGCACGAAATATTGAAAATTATTTTTGCAAATTTTATGACAATGAAGCTGAGAAAAAAGAGCAGAAGTGAAAATTAAAATATTGAAAAATAAGACTGATTTTCATGGTTGAAATGTTTCCTCGAACGTAACAACATATTTCTTTCTCCTAACTTATTAAAACGTAATGCACCATTTCTTTCTTTTCTTTCATAAGTTTTTGTACACCATAAATTCATTCATCTGCAGTACGTATAGAGATGCTTAAATTTTTTACTATTTTTTTTTAGAAATAAAAACTCTCTTATGCACAAATTGCGTGTATTCAGATCGTTGAAAACATTTTGGGCTGGAAAAAAACTATTTTTCTGTGTGTAGAAAAGTAATTGAGGATAAAATAGGGGTAGTTCAGAAAGCCTGGTTTTTATAACGTATATGAAATTGAATTTTTTTTTTACTTTCTTAAAACAGAGTAAAAAAATCACATTAAATATACACGTACATATCTAATTTACTAAAAGTGGTCAAAAGCAAAAATGTATCTAAAAACTAAAATTCTTCTAATAGTCTCGATGGAAAAAACTGTGAATCTTAAACCCCTTTTATTATAAAGAATGCTTTAGAATACTTAAAACTCGTTCTAATCCCTATTCTTAAGATTGATTCTTTTTTGTTCATTAGATTTTTCTAAACCTTCAACTAATGAGCGGAATTTTTCTATCTAAGAAACGTGACTTGGATATATAAGAGAAGTTCTACTATTTAACAGTTTAAATGCAACTATCGCATGTATGAGGTACTTTTATTCTTACAATCAAGTTTTTAAACATTTATACATTTACTATTAATACAGAGATATACGTAAATAATAATATGCATTATTAACACGACTATATGAACTCACATTAGAGGTTATATTGTGCTTGATATTGAATTAATTTTTACCATAATTTTATTTTATTTCTCTCATAATAAACGAGGAAGAAAATACAATAGTTTTAAGCTATAAATAACATTCCATACATTAGATGAGAGTGTGTATTTATTTTCTAAATATGTAATATTTTCACATTGAAATTTCCGATATAGAATTGCTATAAGGGTGATCTATATATTTTTCTTAAAAGTATTCAGTAGCTCATTTTACTTACAAAAAAACATTTCTGATCAATGAATTTATCTTTATTTAAAAGAAAGACACTTCTCATTCCCACGTTTCTTTTATTTATAAATATAGCAAATATTTGTTTTAAAAGTAAAATTGGGTTAAAGTTATTTCCATTCCAATTTTCCATAAACCTCATTTTCAGATGAGATTGTTTTAAATATGGAACCAATAGTTTCGGGAATACGAGTAAATCAGAGATCGCTTTTTTTTTTCTTATCACTAACAAAACTATTAAGATAATTTTTAAAATAATCCCAACTCATAGACAACCAGATTTCCACTATTGTTATTGTCATTTTCCAAAATACCGATAGAGTAATTGCGTTAGTTTGTTGCGTTAAATGCATTTACACAGTTTTGGCGAATGTATGCGGCGTCCGACGCGCCGCTTTTCGCTTAATCGAACAATTTCCGTCCTTCCGAAATCCGTTTTCGTTCTCGTTCTTCCCCTTACTAAGCATTTAGCTTAGTCAACTGAGTTAAAATAGTGGTTGCTTTCCTGGTTTCGTGCAAAGAACATGCTTAATAATAAATGAGACGCAGATGGGTATGATTTAAAAGCATTAGATATAACCTGTAAAATGTCTTACTAAACTTTTAATACTGATCTAAAATTCCTTAAAATGATTCCAAAATTAACCATATACGAGTATAAGAGGCAATGAATCAATTGATAACAATAATATATACATGATAAATTGATTTTTCTTAAAATCACCATAAATCCAAATGTTCTCGTATGCAGACGGTTGTCAAAAAAAGACAATTATGGTTCATTCTAGAAAAGATATTTATGGAAAATATTTTCAAAATTTCAAAAATTATTAAAATAAACGTATCTTAAAAGTACAAGTATGCATTTTCAAGCAAGTTTCTTAGCAAGTATGCATTTTCTTTATCCGGAGGCTACAGTTTCAGTTTTTATATAAGTCAGCGATGTCTGGAAATGTATAAGTAAAAATGATATGTCATCAAAATTCAGGTTTTGATAGCATATTGTTGATTTAAAAATTATTTTTATTTTATTAACTGGTTATTTTTATTGATGGTCCTTTTATATCATCTTGTTATGAAATTACTTGTCTTATCATAGTCCTTTTTTCTCGATCTTTGGGTATAAGACGTAAACAATGACATCAAACCTTTGCTGCTGGAGCAAGAGTATCTCCGAGAGTAACTTATGTAGGTATTTTGGTTTCAAATTATTCATGTTAGAAATCGGGGTATTTAGAACAGGAATGGGGTAACTCAATATAATATTGTCTTCTCATTTTTTCCCCTTTTTCTTACGGGCGTGTGTACGATGCTCACTGCATCCCGAAAATAATGTCGTCATATCTTTTCCGGCCAATTAAGCAGTCTTTGCTTTCTTTGGAGCAGGTTCTCCATTCGTAAGTAAACCATTGTTCTGATTGCTTCTTGGTTTATGGTGTATAATAATGAAGTACAAGTATGGTACCAACCTGACGCGTCAGCAATCAAACTTTAATTAGGTAGCAAATCGAGGACAAATAAGTACTAATCTATAAACCAGCGTAAAATTTGTTTTAGCTCCGTTTAATAGAGAGAAGAACACAATGGTAACTCCAACTTGCATTAGCATTGTCCTCTGATGAATAAAATAGACCCTTTAGCTATTTATAATTTTACATACTAACACCTAAATTTCATGAAATCTGACGATGCTAAATGATTAAATAACTATTATTTCTATTTAAATTTAGATCTGATTTTCAGATTAACAGGATGCAAACTCTCTAAGAAGCCATTGAGCCTGGAACAAGAAACTACTATTTTACAGATAAATGGTTATGAAATATTTTCCTAGATATCTTTGGCTGCGATTATAATTTTAAAGTGTAATAAATAAGAATGAGTTACAAATGAAATTTTCAGCTAGCTTTCAGGAAATTAAAAAGCTATAGTTTTAATATGGGCCTTTCTTAATAATAACGGCTGAACGTTTTGTATTAATGGGATAATTATTCTTTTATTATAAAGTAATTAATTATTTTTTACTTTTTAAGCAATTTATTATTATGTTATTATTTTCGCAATAAAAATGGACTTTCAGAATTGTCATTTTGTAGAATTGTCTAAAAAATACTGCTCAGTTTTATATGCAAGGATTTTTCCATAGACTCTTCTTGACACTGCTTCTTGGTATTGTGAACTTAGCTTCTTCCCGTTCTACATTCTATCCTTGTTTTATGTATACCATGGTTTGAGAATCATAGGTCTATATGTTTACATGCCAGTGTCTGTGTTGAGGAATGGGTGAAGACAAAGTTTCAGGATCAAATTTCAATTCTATCAAAGTACATTGTACAGAATAATGGAGACTGTTGCATGTTTCATCGAATTCATGAGGTAGATGAAGGTGGTTTCATCCGGATCAAGGAAGAGAAAGTAAAACCAAATCTCGGATGTAGTCCTTGTCGTTTGCTCTTAAAACTCCTGTCTACGGCCATTCTGATTTCTTGAACGCAATGTTAATCCTACGGAATTTCTTCGACCATCCTCAAATCTTTACTATTTCATCTATGTATATGCAAAAAAATGCATCCGAAAGAGCGGAAAATGATAAATTGTTACAGAATTAATTTTAGCTCCACTTCTTTTTAATTCTATTTTAATTATGCGTTTATGGGTTTTCCGGTCTTCAAAAGTATTCGAAAGGTTTTTCAAAAATCGGGGGGAAATATAATTCTTCAAAAAAAAAAAAAAACGTTTATTATTATTATTATTATTATTTAGGATACACCTTTTTTTAAAATTCAAATAGATAAAAAAGTAAAGATTTGAGGATGATGTTAGAAATTCCATAGAATTAATATTACGTTCATGAAATCATAATGGCTGACGGGATCCTTAATTTGTAATTACAAGGTCCGTCGTTAATTGCCCGTTATATGTCATATTAATTGAAAGAATGAAAGTCAGTTCGAGAGTACACAAATAAATATATAATTTTCATGATTAATTATGGTTGAAAATCTGGTTAACTATATATTTGGTCTCAAAAAAGTGTATGCTTACGTAGTTACTGTGTCTAAAAAAGGTGTTTTATTTTTCTTACGTGATATTAGACCAAATAATTATTCATTGTATGTGAAGTGGAACCTGGTTGCTTTATCCAGCACTCATTTATTCAAAATTTAATAGTTAGCTCTTATTCTTTAATTTTCATTCTATTTTTATAACAAGAATAATTCTATTGAGTTAATCGTTGCGATTTATTTAAACTTCTATTATAAAAATTTACAGATAATTCTTAAACATCAATAATTGGAACGAAAGGTGTTTGTCATATTAACTAATCTTTTATAGGAAGTAATGAGATCGCAAGGAAATAATATATAATTCCTTCTGGAAAATATATTCGAATTTCTTTTTTCAAATTTACATTTACAGTTGCCCTGCCTCGACTGTCAAAAAAATACCGAATAAAAATTGCTAGCGAAGAAATTATTACAGAATACTTAAGAACAAGGCAATACCGAAAGGAAGCGTCAGCCGTAGTTATTTTCGGTAAGAAAGGACAAATTGATGAGGGAAGATTTCTGGAGAATTTTCCCCTGAGAAGTTACATTATCCTATCTATTAGAAATGAAAACTGGAACAGAAAGAAAAATCCACGCAAGAGGAAGGCTTTAAATGATAGCAAGCAATGGGCGAAAGCGTATGCTGTTAAGTGGAGGTTTTCTTCTTACATTTTGCTTAAATTAATGCAATTTAGATGATGTCGGACGAATATGTGCTACGGGGATATCCTCCTGTAATGAGAAGTAAAACGAGCACTTTAATACTTTAGATTAATATGCAACATAAAGTGCTTTGAAAAATGTTTCCTTTTTTTTTAATAAAAAAAAAATTATGCTTAAAAAAGATTTTTCACTTCAAGTTAGTATTTGGGGTTACTTTTTTAATTAAATGTGGTAGATGAAAAAGTTTATCATGTTTTTATTTATACCAAGAAAATTTGTTAATATTATAACACAAGATTCTTCTAGATACTTATTCCATTTGAATATAAAATTCTGCTCTTGAAATGGGCATAAATTATAAGTTATTGAAATAGTTTACGAATAGGCCATTTGTAGAAGTTAGTTATAAAAATTGGCAATATAGTCTTACGAAATGTTTTACATAAATTTCTTTTGTGAAGTATGTTAGTAATTATATGTGTTATATTAAAAAGAACGCTAAAGAGAGAGAGAATTCTTGTGATACAAAACTCTTTCAAGAAATACTTAGCGTTATATAAATATAAACGAAAAAAGATTTCAAAATCAAAGTACTTACATGCATTTAGTTAAAGATATCTTTATTTTTTCGGTGACAATTGTTATTTAAATTACCGACTGATAACCAGTGATCTATTAGAAAAGGTTTGGGATCCTCAGAAGAAAGAAAATACTAACTACATTTTTGATTTTTCATTAATAATAAGATAAAAATAAGTTGAGAAAATTTTGTATTCTGACTGACAGTCTTCACTCTTTCTATTGCACTTTGACGTAATTTATTCATCAAACAGCATTAGAAAGAACAATAAAATTTGCGTCAAAATCTTTTTTTAAAAAAATGTGAAAGGGGTTAATGGGATTAAAAATTATAAATTCAACTCTGCCTGAGATCCTAGAGGTAAGCGACAGCTGATTTAAATTAATTTGTCAAAAAGTACGAGTTTAGTTCTTTACAATACCATATATGTAATTTGAGACCTAAAAATTCAGCTCTATATATTTAATTATAATTTTAAACTATTTGAATGTTATTTATTATGTAATTTTTATATGAAATTTATTCAAGTAATAAAAATTTCAGTTTCCTTTTACGTCTTTGCATTATGGTTCTTTTAGGTAAATAATTATGATCTTAGTTTCTATTTATGAGTTCCTACATATTGAGTTCCTCGCTATGAGAGTTATAAGTCACATTTCAAAGCGTGAGTCGTATTTCAGTACTGAATTGTTCCTACGAATTATTATTCAGTTTATAACTTATTGTGAATTATTGATTAGAGAATTTCTATATGAACCAACATGTATTGCCTTCTTTCAGTTAATTAACATTTATCGAATTTTTGTCTATTATTTATTATTCAGTGACTTTCCACTTTTAACAGAGAGATTATACAATCTTTATTTTTCTCATAGACAATATTCATTTTTGCTTATTAATAATTTATCGAAACAGTATTAACCGAATTTCTGTTAATGAATTATTACTTGTTTAATATTCTCTGAGCGAGACATTTCATACTATTCTTTCCTTTTGAGTTATTGGACTCACGGAACTTTTTTTTTTATGGATTCATCAATTTTTCGCCTATAAATAATTGTTTGTTCAATTTTTTCTAAGTAACGTAGTAAATCAAATGGTTCATCGTCATAGTGCTTCAGGTTTCTGTTTATAAAATATTTTTTCCCTTTTGCTTATGAATTGTTATTCACTGTCCGCTCTTTTACTGATAATTAATAATAATTTATTCTGATTTAAGCTCCTAAATTTATTGCTTTTTTCTAAAAATTTATTATTCGTGCATGCAAACTTTTATCTATTAAAACGTTAAACCGTTTTCTCTAATCATGAAATTCAAACAATGTGTATACAGGTATATTTAATAAATTCCTTAATAGAATGAAGTATACAAAAGCATCACATATCTACTATTATTGAAACTTTCCCCCCTACCTTTTCTATTTCATCCTTTGTCACTGTTGGTTCCAGTTAACGTTACTGTACAGGTGATCGCTCTGTGTTTTCTTTCTTTTTTTCACCAATGGACGTAACGAGATAAGAGAAAACTACTGCAGCGATTGCTATTTGCTGTTTCTTCTCTCCTAACGACCAATCGTACGTTTTCTTCAGTCTATCACACATAAACAAAAGCCAGTTTCTATCATAGCTCAGGCCCCATTGTCAATCCTATTATTGTCTGCAGTAGTAATGGCAGCTGGTCATTTGTTCCCTAACACTTCCTTTTGAAGAACTCCGCTTACGGCAAAGTGTGCTGTAAAGAAGGAGAGAAAACACAACACAAAAATCTAAGAGAAGTAGTTGGATAAAAATTAAAAAAATGGAAGAAAGAAGTATAAGAGAGTAGAAAATAAAAATAGAAAAAAAATTAAAAGATAAAGAAAGAGATAGGATAGGAAATGAAGGTAGAAAAACTTGGAAAAGGATTTTCGAGCCAAAAGAACACTTAATCGTCAGATAAAGCTTCGAACGATCGAAGGCACAAAGGGAGATTAAATTTAGAGCCCGCCAGAATCCTCCCGTAGTATCTTTGAGTTGCAGGCGTGCTGCTTCAAGGTGAAGACAAAAGGGAAGAAGCCAGGGACTTCTTTTACTTTATTCCTCTTCTCTCTCTCTCTCTCTCTTTCTTTTTTTCCCCTCGTTTAATCAATGGGAAACAGAGCCAAAAAGAAGAAGAAAGTGCGGTTCTTGTGAAACTCTTTGAAATTGGGGCGCTGACTTGATCGAGATTGCCTTAATTTATAATTCTGAAGCAGCGCTATCATGATCACTAGGGGGAAAGTTTGTTCGAAAATCTGCTTAAATTAAATCAAAGATTTTTAGACGGACGAAAAGCACTCTCATTTTAGAGGCATGCAATCTTCTTACAAGTGAATAGCCATAACTTGCCATTCTACAAAATTGGCTTTAGTTTCAAATATGCAGGTGTATCTCTCAAGATAAATTCGATTTTTACCGTCAAAAGTTCTTATTTGATTAAAACAAATAACCAAACAAATTTTTATTCCTTATTTATATATTGTACACTTTGAAAATGCAATTCACACCACAATGAAACGGTTTTCGAAACATGTAATTATAATCTGATTCGTGAAATATTAAGAACCGGAATGTAATCTTATTTTATGATAAAAGTTTGTAAAATTGTGTTTTTAGAAGTTTGTTTGCTTATCTTCTTAATCTTTAAAAGAACAAATAAGCTCTTGATTCAATAATAGGAACTGTTAAGTTAATAATATGAGACCATTGAAATGTATGTTTTCAAGTTAAGATACTCGGGGATTTAAATCATATTGCGACATGTTATTTAATTGCATTATTATTATTTGATGTTATTCAGATTACATATTTGATATTTCACCATTTTTTTATTATCATTTTATAGCTTAAATGCTAAAAGGTTAAGTTTCATTGATTCCATTATTTTTTTTCTTGCACAAGTACTACCTAATGAAATTTTCCAAACGTATGAACATAACTTTATCAAAAACTTTATAAAACTGGCTAATTATTTGTGCAGAAGTTTACAAAAAAGTAATGAAATGATACTTTAATACATTATGTTTCAGTTTCTAATATTGTAAAGTAAAAGTTATTTGTTAATTGTTAATCCCATACACACTGCCGTTAGTTCTTTGTAACTTAAGTAATACAAAGTTGTTGCTACTTAAGTGAAGTTTATAATAAAGCTAACTTTTTGTGGAACTGGATTAAAACTAATTTATTTTATATAACCTCGAAGCTTTTCAATTTCACAATTTTATATGATTTATTGTGTGATGATAATATTTTGTTACACTATTTCAAATGTTTTATATCCTCTAAGTATAAATATACGAATAGGTAAATCTGAATCTAGTACAGTGAGATTACATTTATACTTACCAATTCCCTTAGGGAAAAACATCTATGTATTAAGCTCATACAAAGTTTATTTATGTTACTATTACTCTCCTCCTAAAATTACATTCGATGCATACAATTATATTTGATTATGTGAGGCCTTGCTGAAAATCGAGGAAAGCTGATAAATTATTCATTTAAAGTAAATCTTCATGTAGTGCCTTATTGAATTCCATAGTTCGAACAAAGTACTCTTTTTTTTCTCCATTTCTCATTTTTTTTCTGAAAGTTTCATTTGTGGCCTCATTCTTTTCCATATTCTTACTTTTTTAGATAATTCCATTATTTTTCATGCATATGAGAAAGATAATTGAATATTGAACTTTCTAACTTACTGCGAAATTAATATTTCTGGTTTCTTGAAGTATCTCTGCTAGAGATAACGAATTGCTTTGTTATTTTTGCATTCTTAGCTAAAATTGTTTTTCCGAATGTTGAATCAATCTTTTCCCGAGAATGAAATCTATTGTCTTCTCAGGATTTATGCAGAAAAGGAAAAAAATTGGATAACTGAAAAGAATTGGGGGAAAAATGAAATCCATTTCGTTTTCAATTCGATTTCTTTAAGAGATGTGATTTTCAATTTCGTATTACACTGAAATTTATTGTTAAGTGCCTTATGTGGATCATATTAATGGAATGCAGAAATTTTAATCTGAAAATCATTGTGTTTGAGAGCAAATTTGATAAATGGAATAAATTTGCCTTAATTAGATAGAAAAAAAATTACGATTCAGAGAATAAATTCCATTAGTTCGCCTTAAAAATTTTTATGTATTATTGCAATTGAATATCTTATAAGTACGTTATACTATCTATAAAATTAAATTTTAATTTGAAATAACTATATTGCTTTTCAAGCAAACATATCTCATCCTTATAATAGAACGTTCGAAGTATAATTTTAAAAAATTCTTATATTTAGTGAAATGTTTTAACTCGAATTAATATAAACGAATCAACTTAAAATAATTTAACGATTATCAAGCGAGAAATATGGTTTTAAATAAATTAGGTTAATTTAATCAATCGTGAAAAACTTATCTTTATGGCAAAAATCTAATGAGCAGTAGAAAGTAATAACCATAATGAAATTCTTTAAATATGCTTGAAAATGCATTTCGTGTTAATTATCCATAAAAGTAATTATAATTAAATAATTGAAATTAATTTTAGATTCAATTAAAATGTCAAATATGTTTCGGGGAAGAATATTATAATATTTATTTGACAATTTTATTTTTTATTCATCGTTTGATTATCTAATCCTTTAATTTATGGTAAAATCTGTATTTTTTTTTTTCGGCAAATGAATTCTGCTGAGTGAAGACATTTTTATGTAAACATTAATATAATTGTCTTATTAATGATTATTTTTTATTAATAATTAATTTTTTTTTTTTTTCTTAAATATTTCTTTGGAATTATTTATTTACTTCTCGTTGATTTAATTTTAGACTTCAGAAATTTCGAAATTGTATAAGCCCTTATTTGCATATCATTTGAAAATTTATTTTTAATAAATATTATATGAAAACCTTTTCACCTAATCTGTAAATCAGAATCAAAAATTAATCTTCGTAAAAATTCTCAAAGATATTTTATCAACGTTTATAACTTTATAATTTAATATTTTATTTTCGATGTTATGAAACTTTCATATGTAAACATATATTTTTTTTTAAAATCTACTCCACACTGACAATTCTAAAACAATATTACAAATAAAATAAAAGCTCATAATCTCTGGAAAGTATGATTAATGATCTAAATGAGTATTTTTATTACTGTTTGCATATGGATGCGAACATTATTATACTGACTTGTCAGCAAATTCATCATTCATCAATTCCTCTTTTTACGCTGCATTTTGTATTCATTAGCAATTTCATGCTCCTAATATAATATGGATGAATGAATGCTTTTAAAATTCATGTGAACTCGTAACTCAAAATTTACATATTATCTGCAGAAATCAAACATATTTCTTTCTTTCTTCCATTTTTATTAATAACAAATCAATAAACTTAAATTGCACCGACTCATGTAATAAGAATGCATTTTAAATTCTAGATAACAAATAATAATTAGCTAATAATCTAATAGAAATTACCACTGAATTGTATAACCTTTATTTAATATAAAATTAACGACGTAATTTATTTCCTTCAAAAAATGGTTTTTATTTTCATTTTAGTAGAATATGATTACTCATTAAAAGCTATGCGCTCAATAATTTTTAGCATTTCTGAATAGGTGGGATAGACATTATATTGATATTTAAATTTTAGCTCCTAAAAGAGAGATTTTACATTGTAAAATAGAGGATATTCTTTAAATTGATGGTGGTATATTACTAATAAAAGGCAATGAAGTATTAAGTTTTTTTTAAAGAAGATTAGTTTCATTTTGCCCTCGACGCTTGTCTCCTATAGAAATCCATGAACATTGGCTAAAAATTACTAATCAACTTTAAGCTCAAATTTTACACCTGTAACATTTCTAAGAACTAGCTTATTATTTTTCAAATTATATCATTTTCAAATACCTGTTATGTGAGAAAAAAAATACTTTTGATGAAGGAAAAGAGGAAATCTTAAAAAAGCTTTTAAAGAAACAAATAAAAAGGAATTATAGAAAACTTTCGCAGTGAAATCTTATTTACACTTTCTTTTTACAATACTTTCTTTATAGTACTTTTCTTTGAATACGAATTTCCTTGTTTCATAATCATAGATTTGTTCCAGTTTCTAGATTGTTATTTGTATCTATAACCTTCATGCTTCTTACATGCTTCAAAGGCTTGTGGCGTCCTTCCTTTATTACTTAATTCTATCAACATCTTTCAGTCTAATTAATTAGTTAATTATTAATAGACTGTAGTTAAAGATATGTAAGAACAAATATTTTATTAACCACAAATATTTTACTAACCTCTAAAGATAGCTCTCTCTCAAATCCTATTTAACTCGTCATTCCTATATCGTAATCAATTAATAAAATCTAAATTTACCTATTCACCCACTCAGATTCAAACGCTTCTCACAAACAGAAGCTTTGTATCTTTGTAATTAAACCAAGAATAACTTTTTTTAATTCCTAATGGCAGATTATAAAGTTACAACAACAACAAAAAAGAAAGAAAGAAAATTACAATTACAAGGGCACAAAACACAAATAAGAACAAGAAATGCTACAACAAAGTTCATTAATCCAACATGTCTTTAGCCTCACAGTAACTTTCAGAAAGAAAAGATTTTCGAAGAGCAGGGCAGTGGAGCAGATGAGCGAAGTCCATATCCTCACTAGAGCTGCACAGAGTGCAATCCGGGGAAGAAACAATTTTGAATCTAAAAAAAAATTTCGTAAGCAATCATGTCCGGTGACTAGGCGGAATTCAGCGACCGCTCTATATCTTGAGCCAATACTCAAATTCAAGATAACATTCTTCGAAGCCTTGTGAGATAGACGATTGGAAAGGTTCTCCTGAGCATGGGCTTTGAAAAAATTTTAATAAGGTTTTTAATTATACAGAGAGGCAAAGAACGTGAAACATTCTGTTTAATCAAATCGTCCCTTTTGGCTAGATAGTCCGCTGTCTCGTTACCTGGTACCCCAAAGTGGGTCAGAACTCACTGGAAGACAATAGTTTTCTCAATAGAAGCCGGGTTCTCGAGGTGACGATGACAGTCCAAAATGTCCTGCGTTAAGAGATGTTCATCAGTTACGATGGCTAGCAGCGCTGACTTTGAATCGGAGAGGACAACAGTTCTTATAAACTCTTTCAAATGGTAATGTAACTGGGACAGGGCTGTGGAAATTGCAGCAATTTCTGCATCAAGTACAGTACCAATCCCCAAGGGATGTAGGGATCCCAAGGGATGTAGAACGAAAATATTTCGGAGAAAACTTCGGCACCTGCGTTAGGGCCAATGTCCAGGAGAGATCCATCAGTAAACATTCAAAGCTACTGGGGTTCGGGATAGTAGATGTGCAATACTTCAAGCGCCAAGGCTCTATAAATGGAAGAATCTGTGTTACTTTTAGTAACCCTTTAAAAGGTAACCCCACATGTCAAGATTAATCCGGGTGGCTGTCAATTTTATTGGATTTTGTAGTGGAACTAGGAATTCTGGTTCAAAAATTAGTCCAAGTGAAGTTCTTAACTGAAGGGCTCCCTGAAGGAAGCCCATCTGGGTCTTTAAATTTTTGATCAAGTCCCGAGTGACCTCGTTCTTAAGTGAAAAACATCCAGATACTCTAATGATCTTTTCCCAGAAAATAATGGCCTTCTCTTGAATCACAGTTCTAAGTGGCCAATCACCAGTCAAGAAAAGCATGGCATCTGTCGGGGTAATCTTTAAAGCTCCAGTAACAATACGTAGGGCCTGATTTTGGATCCTTTCCAAGGGGTTGAGTGCATTTTTCCCGGCCACAACAAGTGGTTCTCAGCAATAAGTCACAAGGGGGGGGATAAGGGCGTGGTAGGTTTGAAGTAGAGTTGTTCTAGTACACCCCACCTTGCCCCGCCAAGGCGTTTTAAGGAACTTAGCCTCTTCATGGCATGGTTGGTAATATCCTCCACATGGGGTTTTCATGTTAGTTTGTGATCCCACGTCACTCCCAGATATTTAAAAGTGGGAGTGACGTTTTTCATCACAAGTGGGGATTTGAGTGCCCGTATACTGAAAATGAGGATCCAAAGATTGATTCATAAGTAAAAATGTCAGGCAGTATGATTTATTTAAGTTTACCTCCATATTATTAGTATCACACCAATCCTCCAGATCATTCAAAGCAGCAGATAGTTTAGTCTCTATACAAGTTCTTGCGTTTACTTTTTTAGAAACTGTCCAGATAACCAGTTCATCGGAGTATATGAAGCATTTGACGCCTTGAGTATCCCTTATTTTCAGAATCAAATCATTAATATATATATATATATATATATATATATATATATATATACATAAAGGGAACAACTACTAATGACTCCTTGTAGGAGACCCGTTTTTAGGACCTTGGATCTCTAAATTGCATTGTCGTACCTTATTCTACAAGAGCGTTGGCACAAGAAGCTTCAAATCCAGTTAAAAAGATTCGCCCTTATACCTAGATTTGTGAGCTTAAATTTGTGACCTCTAGTTTCTAGGTAATAGTTGATCCTTTTCGCAATTATTTTCTCCAGAGCCTTCTCTACTACACTAGCCAACGATATTGGTCTATAATTATTGAAATTATTAGGATCTTTGTCCTTCTTATGTATAGGTATAATAATAGAGTTTCTCCAGTCTGCAGGTACAATACCAGTGTTCCAAATTAAATTGAAAATTATTCAAACGGTTTAAAAAGCCCTAGGTTCAAGATGAATGTGAAACTCTGAATGCCATACCATCTTCACTAAGAGATTTACCCCTTGAGAGATTTCTTAAGGCATTAGTCAATTCGACCCTAGTTACAGGTACCTCAAAAACTGATTTAGTATTAGGCTCAAACCTAGACTGCTGGAGTAAGATTTTCTGCTTGATTCTGACCGAATTCGTTTTTGCTTAGGTATTTTTGTGAAGAGACCCACTTAAATGCTTAGCAAAAGGCCGTCCGACTGCGGGATCTGAAGAAAGCTTTTTATCTTCAACTAAAAATGATTGTTTGGGTGAATCAGAATTATTCATTAAATTACCAATAAATTTGAAAGTTCTCTTGCTATCAGTTTGGTAATCTACATTAGAAATAAATTTGTTGAATGAAGATCGTTTGTTGTCGATTAAGGCCTTTTTAAAATTTTCAAAATGTTTTCTCTGAGCTTGAACATCACAAGGGCGTGAGGGCGACTCCGCCTTTCTCCTGAGTCTATCTTTTTAAGCTTTCAGTGAGGCAAATTTTTCCTTCCAAAAAGGCTTGTATTTTTTTGTCTTCCTCTAGGGATAGTTATCTTAGCACACGCTAAAATTGTGCCTTCAATAATACTTTATTAGGGTACCAAGAATAATTAAAATCCAAAAGATTAATTACGATGTTTCAATCCAAATTACTAATAGCTACCAGACTGACGTTATCCTATATCTCCCTTCATTTTTCTAACTGCTTCAATTCATTTATAAACCTCTATTTATAACTCAATTCATTACATTACTTATCTTCATCTAATTTACCTAATCACGTTTCATTTTGGTTGGGTGGAACTGTAATTTTATGCAATTTAAATTAGTAAAAAGTCATCTAGGTTAATGAAGAGAAATTTGAGTATAACTCAAAGTCACAAGCTTGCGTAAGATTTTCAACATTTCAAATATGATTAATAGTGTTATCTACTCATTATAATTTCGTGTATTAAGAATTATTTATTTAGAACCCGCGAATCCACCGAAATTTCAATTTTTAGTACGTTCTCAAATTTAAGACTACTGTATCAATTTGAATGCCATAAAATCCCTCTAAGAGGGTAAATAATAAGAAAAAGTTCCAGTTTACTCATTTTTCTTCAGTTTTTAGAAAGTTTTTAAATATATTAAAACCTACAGATATTTGGACCCTTGGAATATGTAGTTACATAAATACTTTCGAAATTAGGAAGAAAAATATAAATAGATAGAAAATGTTCTTTGGTTTTGATTCTCTCACACATTTTCAAAATAAATTATGTATGAAACTCGAATAAAAATCTGAATTCATTAATGTGTTTCGATAATGAGATTTATCAATAATTTCTGGAGCATTTCTGTAATTAAAAAAATATCATTGTAGGTTGAGTATTTTCATAGAATAAAATGTAACAAAATATCAATCTCAATAGAAATCCCACCAAAAAATATTAATGTAAGTTTATAGAGATAAAGCTGTGTAAAATTTCTGAATCTTGATTACAAAAGCTTTGCTTTTATGAATTTAAAGTTATGTTCTTTTTTTCTGAAGGAATATAGATAGTTTAAAAATAGCTATCTCATAGATAGCTATTATTAATTTCTTAAAGAAATTTTTCTTTATTGTTATCACTATCCATTGCAAAATCTTTTAACTGATATGTAAAGATCAATGAAAAAAAAAAAGGAATGGAAAACAATTTTGTATCACTCAGGTTAATAAAGCAAACTTTAAAGCTTTCTTAAATCAAAATAAATATAAAAATCAACATTTTTCTTTAGCGCACTGTTGTTTTCAAGGTGAATGTGTTCACTTAAAATCCACTTCTAGGGCAACTACTAAAAAACTCTCTTATAAAGACGGTTAGGCAAACCCACTTTATCTTATTTGAACAATCAACAAATGTTTACTTTTCTGGTACAACATACCCTGATTGCTTAGTCAGCTATCTTCACTGGTATTACCTCACCGATGTTCTGTGAGTTAAATTTTAATCTACCTTAAGCCATTGTGGACCGTTTTAAGACTTTTACACTAATGACCAAAACTCCAACAAAAGGATGAGCCAAAAGCTTCGTAATTACCACATCTTCTGAAACAGGAAAGAGGGAAAAAATAAAAACTCTTTGCTTGTTGCCGTTGGTGTAAAATAATTTCATTAAAACTGCTCCATTTTCGGGCGGAGTGAAAGAGATAAAAATTAAAAATTGTTCTTAACCCAGAACAGCACTTTTTAATTCTTTCCTTTCGAATACTCACTTTTTAGGATACAGATGGAAACAAAATACACAAATTACTCTCTTTTTAATTACACATTTGTAATCGGAAAACCATTAGTGCCCTTATTTAGGCGAATATTTAACCTCCTTCCCACCCCTTCAGGACAGAAAGACAAACAATCCCCACAAAGGACAACAGAGATGCCTCTTCCATTTGTTCAAACAGTGGAAACGTGGCGGGGGAATGGAATGGCTTTTAATGCACTTTTATCTCACAATAACGAGATGTCTTAATCACTTTTTGGTGTGGAGGAACAAAATAGCATAGATCGCAGATTCTTTGCATAGGGGCGGTATGCCTGTGGTGTGGTTGAATGGCAAAGTGGCATGGTGTGAGGTAGGCGTAAAAGAATTCTTTGACTTGAATAATGGTGTAAAGCTGCTGTTTTGTTTCATTACCATGTATCAACAAAGGTTTAAACTGTCATGCAAGCTTTTCATGTTTATATAATCCATCTAAATTGGTTTTTCAAGGCATGAGAAACATTGTTCTCTTGTACATCAATATGTTTTAATTATATTTATGATTGATCTTATTAGAGTATATCGGAATGAACAGAAATACCCTTGCTTTGATTTGCATGAGCGTCGTTCTAAAGTTACTGCTTGCTTTATCATAATTTTGAAGTGATCTAATTCCGCTCCTTAATCCCTCTACATGAAGATTCCGAGGTTAAATTTCATTTAACTTGTAGCGGTTATCGTTATTCCGCGTGACGTATCTGTAATGAAATAAGACTGGAAACCCGTAACTCGACTTGAACATCTCTAACCACGTAGATTGTGATCTTAACCATTCAGGGAACGCTAGAAGAGAGGTTGAATATTTTTGCATAGTACACATTCTAAGACTTTGTTCGAATTTTTGATTATTAGGTTTAAAAAATATCTTATTTATATATATTTTATATCTTATAAATAAGAGATGAAATATTACTTTCCATAAAATTATTTAATGCTATTTCAACGCTATGGTAGTCGAATTATTCAGCAAATAATTTAGCGTTGTGTTGATATTCTTTTTTATACTAACAATAACTTTTTTTCAATGTTCTAAAATTTGATTTGCTATGATTCAATATGAATCAAAGGATGGCTCAAAACAAAGAATATATTTCAGCCTGTGGTAGTCTACTACAAAACTATATACGCTTTCGGAGAGTCACAAGTTCAAGATAGCTTCCATCGCATGGAATAAAGACAGCTGTTGCTGCTGCATTAGTCTTGGAAACTATGTGGTGGGGAAATTAGGAGAATGAAAAACTAGCTCAGGTGTAGTTCTCATTGTTTGGGTATGGTTAAACCTACGAGATCAGCTATATGTCTTCAGATGGTATCACTTCTTATCCTGAATATCTTACATATCAACATTTTTTTTTTTTTAACATTTGAGCTATCTTTTTATTACCATACATCAGTAGTGATATAAAAAAAATAAAAATATTTTTCAAACTGGGCTTTCAAACAGAAAAATCCTCTGAATTACATTTATAAAAATAGGAAATAATACGTTGAAAATATTCTTAAGCATCAATACTCTTTTCAAGCATAAGCGCATTTCTTATACATTACATGTTTTCAAAGCTTAATAAATGCTTTATATTTTCAAACAAATGAATTAAGCGTAACGGCTTGATACGTAATCTCGTATCGAAGTATTAAGAATAATTCATCATTCAATTTTAAATTATTAATTGTCAATCACATCGATGATAATTGAACTTTTATTGGAATACGGAGTTTAGCTCATAAGTTTTTAAATTAATCTCATCAAATCAGGAATTTACTTCGAAAACAGTTGGCACTTAAAGTATTAACTCGTGAATAAATTAGAATATCCTACGGAATTATTTACTGTTGTATATTTAATGGATTTCAAACAATCCATTAAATCCTATTTTTGAGTATAGCATAGTATTTATGCAAATAATCAATGTTTGAAATATCCTTTCTAGTTGTAGGGTAATTTATCATTATTATTCAAGCTCTCAAAATTGATTCATGTATAAATCTGATAAGTAAAACAATTTTTATTTTACTAACATTTCAATAGTTATGCATCATAAAAAGAAGTATTGAACTTAACTCATATTTATTCATATATACATTGAAAATAAGCAATTATTAATCACAATATTGAAATATTCCCGTTGAGTTTTAAAGTATACTGTAATATGTATGCGCGAAAATATCTGGAAAATATTAAATGAATATTTATTACAGCATATTTATTCAATAATCAGCATTTTTCGTTAAAACAAAAAAAGATGTCCGCGTAACAAAATAAAAAAAGAACATTTAAGAAATGATTCTAGAGTCATATAATTAGTTTCATCTCATACAAAATTTGTATGAAATTTCGAAAAATTTGCATGCTGCTGAAATCTTAAGAACAGAAAGAGTTCTTATTGATTTTATCAATGAAAACTAGTTTTTTGAAAAGTAAGAAGAAAACAAAGAACTCCATTTTGATTAATGAAAGTTCCTAAATACAAAATAAAAGTATTTTTTATTCTTTTAAGAAGAAAAATTAATCGAGCTCGTAATTAGTTGAAAGGCGTATTGAAACGATATATTAATCAGAAAATCTTGTATTTCACTTGTAATAATGTAGCATTTTATTATAAAATTTTGTTTTTTAAAATATTAAATTTTTGTAAACATACATTTTAATACTATAATATCTTTCAATTTGTTGTGAGATTTGTCACAAATGTGTTGTATTTAACTCTGTTTAGATTCCAAAAATAATCATTAATAATAATCCTTCTATAAAATATTTAAATGTTTTTATTTTGTGATCATTGTGATGGCACTACACACAGTGTTGATATCCAATCAAAGGAAATCTATAATTTCTTTGTATTTTTTTATCTAAATGACTACTCTAACAACATGTTATTGATTAGATAAATGAATTAATTATAATATTATATTTTAAATTTCACTTATTCATAAGTATATTTAGAGTCTAGATTTTATAAGCATATTAGAATAAGTGGAACCATGCAAGCTGCTTCAATGCATTCCGTACTAAATTTTTTTAAAAGCTAATCGTTTAAACATTTCCAGGTTAAAACAGATGTATTTGAAGTTAGCAATCTTCAACTTGTCGAAAATTTAATATTATCTGAACTTTTTCTGTATAATATTTAAGAACCAAAATTAATTAAAGCATTTAAAATATTATTAATTTACTACAAAATTGAAACAATGCAAGAAGTTTATCTGCTCCTAAGCAGGCCAGGATTGATTGATTGATTATATCGTCATACAAATATTCATAGAGCCTGAAGGTTATTGACAACAGATCTTGTAATTTGAACAATGGTCAAGTGACGAGGATGAAACCAGAACGGGCAACCCATTTTCCAAGCTTCCATGTCACGCTAACAAGACTTGGAGCTTCTACAGATTTCACGTGCATCAGTCCTGCTACATGAAAGTTTTTTAGTGGAATCAAGACTACAACACATGACTTTACTGAAGCAACACCGGCCGTAAACTCACAACCATGACTAATCAGCTACCGCTGTGACAAGTTTACCAAAAAGTCATTCAAGTAACGACTTATGAAAAGCAGACATCTGAATCAAATTTTTAGTACTTTTGGGTTTTTTTTTAAATGAATGTTCAGATAATTCTTCAGTAGATGCGTTAAAGAATTACTTAAATCTCATGCTAGATTTATTTAAACAAACTTTTTTTAAAAATCTTATTGAAAATTTTAAATTAAAAGTAAAATTTTTAAACGCCAAAGTAATATCCCAAGAAATTCTTACAGCAAATAGTCACCGTTTCTTATAAAGTTTTAATCCACAAATCATATTCCTTCATAAAACATTAAAGAATTGTGGTTTAAAAATTTATGAAAAAAGGTATTATTAATTTATTATTTAATAAATAGCGGTCACATTGCATAATTTTTAAATAAGCATCTAATAATCATTATGTCATTACAGTTCCTTTTCTCGTTTTTATATAAATATTAGTTTTGCGATTGATCTCGAATATATTTCACAACTTAATTCTCCTGTACCATTTTTCATCTCACGGAATTTTGCAGCTCAGTCTTTGCTGAGTCAACAGAGACTTGAACATGACTAGAGCTGCAAATTTTCTTCGGTGCATGAAGCCGCGAATACAAAAGTAATTAAAACCAAGGAGTATCGAAATGTGTGTATATATGCTCAAGGTTTTAAAAAGAGTTGTGTGTTGATTCTACGACAGCAGCTGCTTTCTGTTTACATCCTGTATCACATGGAAACCTCTTTTGTCAATCGAACCGGCACAATTGTTTCAGATCGGTATTGTTTGTTAAGAACTCGGCAAATAAGAATGCTAACATTTATACGTAATGAGTAAGCAGAATATCATTCATTATTCGTGTAAATTCGTCAAAATTCAATAAAGTTTTCTAATTGCTTATGAAAAATTATCTATGACAAATGATACTGTTAAATGTAGCCCAAAACAAGATGTTGGGATATTGTTCTAGCATATTTAATCCATTTATGTGTTACGTTTCATTTAATAAACTGTTTTGCTGAATAATGAATTAAATTCCTGATGTTAATTTATGTTGAGTGTGCCTCTAGTAATTTAAATCTAATACAACAAGTAATAATATACTTATATTTTTATACGATCCTCAAAAATATGATTGATTATCGTAATTAAATACAAGTAGTTATTCTAAAATTAAATAACGCATTGATGTTATTAAATGTTTGTACTAAATTTATTTTTACTTCTGTATATGTTCTTTAACAAAAACAAGAATCATGTTAATGATTAATCATAACAAAATTATGAAGAAATACAAATAACTTTAATACACAAGTATTAAATTAAGAAAACAGTACTTTTAAATGCAAAATGTAAATATACAAATCATTTTATATGCCGTTTTCAATGTCTATTATCTCAAATAATGGTTACCATTCGTATAAGCATATTATTAAATTTAATTTATGAGTCAGCCATAAAGAGACAAAGATTAACGTTATTCAGAAAAGCATGCAATTAAGGAATGATTAATTGTGATACTCAACGGTATGTAATTTAATTTATGAGCTGCTCTCTGCATTTCTAGAATTTTCTATTTAATATTTTCCGGTAGTTGTAAACTGTAATCATTGTCAGTTAACCGCAGATAAGGGAGATTTAATATATTGTTTAATAACATGGAGTACCCGTCTTATAATTTAACATACTATTTAGCGGCTTAACCACACAAGAAAGTAATGATAATGCCTAATGTTCTAACTTCAAATTCTTTATCCTTGTTTGCTCTGTCTATTAGTAACTATAAATAAAAGCCAACAGCTCAAGTCCGTTTTATTGAAAGGTTAAACTACATGTTCTCCATATTTATTATTGTAATAAATGTTGATGAATCTAAGGAAAAGTTATCAAAACACCACATAACTAAATATACGATAGGAATGACAATTAAGGTTTCAAGAAAAATCTGCCGACCTGATGATGTATAGTGGGAAGGACGCTTAAATATGTCATAAGAATGCTCTCTAAGAGATCAGGATCTCAGTAATTTTTATTAGCCCGTGTCTGTCTCTACGACATTTAAGTCTGTGTAACCTTAATGACAATGGTTTAAGAACATAGCTATGCATTCTGTTTTACTCTTTTATTTTAAGTTGTTTTAAAAGAATAAATTTAAATATAAAATAAAAAGAAATAGCCTCTCTTCAAGGCTCTCTTCCCCTCATATTAGAGAAAAGGATTAAAATTAGGAAAACCTTTTTCCGTTAGGAAAATGTTCCAATATTGATCACTTGATCTGAGTATAAAGAATGTCCTATTTTAAAATACCACTAATTTTTATTTGATTTATTCTTAAGTACTTCTATATAAATTTCATATTTGTCATTAAAATGAGCTTGAAATTGAAAAAAATTCAAGAACTTATTAAAAATTACTAAATTTTAGATCCATAACTGAAACGACTTATTCTCAAACATGCTTACTTATTGAAACAGTTTTTGATTATAAATTATTATTAATATTTGATATTATTTTTTGCAATGAAAGTACACAGCCTGAAATTAGTTTTATTTTAAAGATCGAAGCCAATCATATGCATTACACTTATCCACTTTTACCAACTCTAAAAAATACTACAAAAGAACTTTCAACATTTTCTTCAAAAAGAAATATTGCTTACTCCGTTGTTTCAATTAGTCTATTATCTAATCACGAGTCCAGTGACACTTTTCTCCAGACCAACGACCGATTGATCAGAGCTGTCTAATTATCGTCATGGTGAATACAAGAATTTCTTACCACCTTCACCATTTTAAATTCCGCCATAGTCTTCAAGAAATAAGAATGGCGTAATGAACGCGTTTACTAATGAAAGTTAATGAATGGAAGAGAAGGGGTGGTTGCTTTTTTTTACCTCCATCTTTTCACTCAAAACTTCTAAAAGAAGTTGTCTTGGTGAACAAGGACCAGCGGATGACTGAACCTCCAGTTCTTTTCTGGAGCTCCGATGAAGGCAAGGTTGTGGAAGATCCAACACGCAGCCAGGGATAAGCAGTGGGAGGAAAAAAAGACAGGAGAAACGGGAGAGGAAAAAGTTAATTAGCCCATAATTAATTATAGAGCTAATGAAGCTTTATTAAGGACCTGCATTGCGTGTGTTCGCCTAGGATGTTTGTCTTTCTTGAAGGAAGAAGTTCATTTCGAGCTGCTTGAAGTAATATCGTGTAGCTGTTGAAAATTCATCAGGTCTGCAAGAGTGTTTTAAATAATTAAGTTGGCATATTATACTGTCATGATGCATTTATGGGATTAGTTTACGCATTTGATGGGACTTTTGGTATGACATTAAGATTTTGTGTTGTTGATGTATTAGTGTAATGAATAACCTTCGCTATGAACTTCTTTCAAACCCTGTGATTACCACAAAAAGAGCTTTCTGGTATTTAATTCTTCTTAAGTGAAAAAAATGTTAATGTACTTTAAAAAGATATTTCTAAATTAAACTGAAATATTATTTAAGAGTAAATAAAATATATATTAGTATGTAATATTAAAAATGGCATATATATACTTTCAGGTCTCTAAAACATGCTCAGTTTTTGTAACAGTTTTATAACTCTTGTGGAATATTTTAATACATTTTTTCGATTATTTAAATTTTAAAAAATGTATTAATTAGTTTCTAAGAAATTGAGTTTCTGCTAAATAAAATTTAACGAAAATTGCATTCACATTATTTCCAATCTATTGAACTTCTTGGTATCTTTTTCCCCTAACTTTCCCTGCTCGCCAAAGGGGATACTTGGCCCTCGACCAGATTTAATGTGCATCAATCCCGCAACACGGCGAGTCTTTAGTGGCATCAGGGCTCGAACACACACGATTCGACGAAAAGAACATAGGCCGCGTCTTCGCTGCCTTGATAATTAGACTATTGTGACCCTCAAGCATTGAGTTTATAAACTGAAATGCCTTAAAACCATTTTTAATATTCGTAAATACCAAATCTATGAAAAAATTTGTGGAATTCCTATTATGTATTTGTTCTTAAATATGTAGTCAACACATATGCTTATAATACATGACAATTCTGTTTATTGATACTTTAAATATAATACATTAATCTGAAAATATATCAGGTAAAATTAGTTATATGGATAATATGATATTGATATATGTATAATGATACAATTTAATATGAACTTTTGATTCCTGAAGTATGTGTTAGAATTGATTAAAAATATTTAAAAACAACTAAAATGTTTAAATTCCAATTCTATCTAAAATAATAAACTTTTTTACAGCTATAAATTTTATTGATACGAAGATTAAGCTTTAAATTATCCATGCTATTGTCTGACAAGATTCATAATAAAACTAAATTATCTTTTTAATTTTTTTAATGAGATTTCTTTTCCAATTCATGTAGTATTTATCCATTTGAGCTGTTAAATTGTAATACTGAATTAAATAAATGCAATTTGTTATCATTTATATGATATTACATATCATTTAACGTTACGCATTATATATTAAATCCAGTTCTAAATTTTTTTTTTAATTTGGTTTCTTTTGAAAACACGATTATTTCTAATATTTAAACATAAATGCAATAAAAAAAGGGTTTCCAATATCAAATGATACACTAAATTGAAATGCATTCGGTAATTTCTTATGTCCTTAAAATTCAATTATTTTTTTCTCTATATATATTTCTTCATCAGGCACATCTAAATGCATACATTTAAGCAAACTTTTTTTTTCTGAAAGTTCAGTTTCTTTATCAAATCCGCTTTGCATGATAAATTTACTTATGTCAAAATGGCATTTCTTTCTTTACCATGAAAAGAGCAGGATGATTTTTTTTCGTAACGAGATGGACTTTACTTAATTACTTTTTTTCGCTTTTTTCCAGTTTCTAATTCTTTGAGCACTAGAGAATTTTTCTGTCTGTAATAATTATAGTCGCCAGTTCTGGGAACGAAGTAAAAAGCTTATTCTGTGTCACTCTAAATTAAGAAATCAAATCCTAGGGGCATGCGAGCCTAACTTAGTTTCTTCTATCTTCTTATTTCTTTACAGTCAATCTTTTTTTATTCATATTTGAGAACGCCAACTTTCATTAGGTATGCGTTAAAATTTATATCTGTCATTCTTTCTTTTCAATAAAGAGTACTTTTTTATTTAGAGAAATAAATAAATGTTGCATAAAAGAAATTGAATTTTATATCGTTTCGTTTCTGAGTAAATATAAAGCACATTATATGAAAAGGTTGTTTTCAATTTTAAAAGTTAATGGGAAAGAGAAAGAAAAGATTAAATATAGAAGTATAGAATTCAAATTTTTAAGATAATTTTAACTATAAAACGTTTATTTTGAATTTTCAATTGTATGAAAACTTTAGTATAATATATATTTATGTTTCATATAATATGTAGTTTGGGAATTGATTTCACATAACTTGCCGCAAGGAAAATAACATTAAATCTTCTATAAATGAAGAAATGTTTAAATTTTGAAAACAATATTCGCTTAAAATGGAATAATTTTATTCATTTGAGCAATTTTTCTATATTTCAGTTTTTTGAGATTTCTCCGATTGAAATATTTTGCTTGTATAAAAAACTGTTCAGCTTCTTTTAAAAAACTTAACTTTTCTCTCAATATATGAAATATTTTTAAGTAATTCTTATTATATTTTCACGTACTGCGTGATATGAAAAAACAGGTTCTGAGACATACTAAGTTTTATTATACTTTATCTTGTAAAATAACATTCTGATCACTTATATCTTACCAGATTATAACAGGATTAATATTGCATTTAAACTTGAGCTACTAGCTGAAGTAATATTTTGAAAACTTTGTTCGCGAATTTCGTTTTTACTTAGAATTTTGCAATCCTTATTTAAACATCAATTATTTTTAAATTTTAAGTGTTCCTCGAGACTTATTTACTGTGATTTTCCAGTAGGAATTTTCAAACAATTTTCTTGTGACAAGCAAAAAAAAAAAAAAAAGGTAATTTTTTTTAAAAAAACAAACATGCGTTATTGTTCTTTTCTTTTCTTTCTTTCTTTTAAGATTCTTCTGAAGATTGGATTGTATCACAAAGAAAATTAGGATGTCATTTGTACGAAGTTTACAGTTTTGCTAGCTTCGTAATGTTTTATGTCATCCTCATTCTTACTTTTTAATCTTTATTGAATGAGTTGTGGAAGAACTGTCAATTTATAAGTTGAGGAGCATTATAGCATTATTATTTTTTAGATTAAAACAACTAATACATGTTTGAGGAAATTTGTTGGAAAATATTAATTTACTTAAATAAGAAAATCACTTTGTATGTCTTTTTAGAATTAATAGAATATAAATTATTCTTCCAAAATAATGCAGATTATGTTTCTGCTTATAAAACACTATAACGGAATTATTATTGTCAAGAAACAGCTCTAAATATTCAGAATATTTGAAATGCAGCATCAGTGATTTCATACTTAAGTTTAAAAACTTTCAAATAATTTATTTCAAAGAAATTTGACTCCATATCTTCTTCTGCTTCCTTGTTAGTATCCTAAAATATATTATTATTCTAAGCTAATTAATATCTTAAAATAAATTTATTTTCTTTTCGCGAATAATAGTATTATTTTTAATTAATTTTTAAGAAATTCAATAATTACTGATGAAAAAATTGCTATATAATTCCAGCAATTTTTGGGTGTTATTTATTTAACTTAACAGGCATTCAAGGACTTATATAACCTTATACAATCACATTTATAACCATTTTGTATTGTAGGCATTTAATTCTAAATCAAAAATTCTCAATTCTTATTATTAAATTTGATACATTTTCATGGATTACCTATGTTAATTAAAATAGGCATAAAAGGAATTAAGTAAAATACTTCTTTCCATTTGTATATAATCTACCTTCTATAATACAATTATTTAATAAATCTTCAATTCACGCTTTATAATATTGAATTGTTTTATATACGTGGAAAAATAAAGAATATATTAAAGTCGAATGAAAAAGCTAAAGACAATTCTAAAGCGCAATATTCGGATAAAAAGTTTTGATGAAAAATGACATTTTTTTTATTCGCATGAACGTCATTCATCATGAACATTCTTTTAAACATGAGCTAAGCATACGACTATTTTCAATTATTTAAATATTCAATTCTTTTAATAAATCACTTAAAATTTCAATATTTAGTTCCTGATAGTTTATTTCGTCTCAAGAGCAATCAATAAATTCCCATTCATGATTTATCCATTCTTATATAAAGTGTTTCCCTCTGAGTTAAAGAATAGAAAATTCAAGCTTTAAACAAAATTTCTCTTATGAATGTTCTAATATTAATATCTTAATCTAACCTCATAACCAAATGGAGAACATATTTTATTTTGATATACATCCATTTATGTTAAAATAATCAATTTTTTTTTCTTGTGTGTTACTTGTTCCGTATTTCTTCTATTATACGTTGACATCGAATAGATTTTAAATTTATATTTTAATTGAAAACTTGCTTTTTTACGGGACTCAAATTTTTAGGACACAACAAAATAAAAGTCGTCAAAATGTTGCAATATCTATTGTATTAACATCGGAGCACATTTTACTTATTGAAAGTGTGTTCTGGATATAGTTGTTGCTCTTTATCCTTAAGCAAAGACAGCCACGAGGAATCTATTAAACGCCATTTCTCCAATTCTTCTTTGCGTATATCTCCGAAACATAACTTCAGAACTTACGATTCTAAAGTTATCCAAGTTTATCCGATCCAAATACATATTCCTAAATTTCCAACTCACCTAACTCTTTAAAATTGATGACTATCCCTCAAACCTTCACTTAAAGGAAAAGGCAAGTGCCAAAACTTATATGGAGATAAAATTAAGTTTAGAGGATTCCAGACTTTATTCCCTTTCCTTTCTTTTATTTTTTGAGGAAAAAGATACTTCCTTTTCCAGATGGCGTTTGAATTCCTCGAATCAGCGCGCAATTTTCTCTCTTTCTCGCTCTCTTCACTTGAGTTCGTTTTCCTGGGTCTCGGTGTATCGACGATAATTAAATCGGTCATGCCTCGCTCCAACGGTCTTTTCGTCTGCGAGCGCATAACCCTTGCCTCTCCCCAAACCCCCCAAGTAAAGCCCAGGATGTGGAATCCACTTTTCACTGATTGCGCAAATGAATGCGAATTTATTAAAGTGGAAGCTTCGTGGATTAAATCCAATTGAAGAGGCTCTCTCGCCATCAGAGAGAAACTCTTAGCAAATTATTCTACCTTTTCCCATCCACCCTTCTATTCCGTCCTTTTTGAAGACCCTTCCCTCCACCCCAATTCAAATCCGATGCTTCGATTCGCGATGATTGAGGAAGGCCTTCGTGGATGGAAAAGTGGTGGTGACTCTCCCTTGTTGGGATGGGAAAATAATATGCTGATTCGGCCACTCCTCAGAAAGGTTCGAAGAAAGCTATGTAAAATGGATTTAAATGGAAGGTCGCATAATGCTCGAGTTGGTATTGAAAGCGATATGCCGACGGGGAATTTATGTAGCAGTTTCTATTCTGGAAGACTCCTTTGATCGAACTTTATCTTGTTTGGAATTTCAGAAATGTGGTTAGAGGTCTCTAGATTTGCTTAAGTTATTTGATACAGATGGAACTACTTTCGTTTTACTGCACTTTGTATTGATTGTGGTGAACATAAATGAAGCAAAGCATTTTGTAGATTTTTTTTCAGTTTATGAAGCTAAAAGGATTGGATGGCTTAAGTTAAAGTCGCTCTGAAGCCACACGAGCTCTGTTAGTGACACGTCTCGTAATTTTGAGACATTGTTAAGAGACGAGGAAGTTCAGCTGAACTTTCTCACATTCCCTATCATGTCCAATTTCATTTAACGTACATCAGCCCGCATAATTCAGCACGTAGGGTCTTTGGTGGAATAAGAACCTGAGCTCGCAGCTCCACTTGAACAATTTGCAAACATTACCACTAGGTTGCCACAACTCAAACGTTAAAAGGAAGAACATTAAATTTTTCCCGATTTTCGTGTATGTTTACGATAGCACAAAATGTTGATTTTATTTTTCTTAATTTCAACATCTTAATGCATATTAGTTACACTTATTTTGCATTTTAAGTTTCAAAATACTAGAAAACAATTTTTGAATAGTAAAATCAATGAATAAATATGTATGTTTTATCTGATTTTTTTCATTTCCTTTGTCAGATTCCTTTCTTTTCAGTCACAGGTTTCTTTCCTTACGTCTTATGCAAGTTACGTAATTTGCATGTCAAAGATATTTTTGTAACAGATTTTTTTTTTATTTTTGTCTCATTGACATTTTCATAATACTCAAATTAGAAAGTTATTCATCTTTTCATTCATTCATCTTTTTTCATTCATTCATTCATTTTCAGATTCATTCATCTTTTTTATTCATTTATCTTTCTAACAAATTAGAACGTTTATTATAGTTATTAAGTTATTATTTTTTTTTCGAACACGCTATCAACTTAAATAAGTTATCTTTTTTTCCTTGTCGTATTAATTTAATAAAGTTTATTAAATAAAATAGAAATAAAAAAATAATTCCGTAATTTAAAAATCAAAGCGGAAAAACAAAATCTTGCATTAATTTTGAATTTTGCTTGTATTAAGTGAGATAGTTTGGTAATTTCGACAATAGGCAATCTTAAGGTTATTTCAAAAAATTTAAATGTTTTATGTTGTTACAATTACTAGTAGAAACATAATCTATAGCTCTGGAAACGGTTAAAAAATTATGGATCAGTAACATTACTAAGTTTATTTCAACATGCCTGATTTCACCAGAATTTAGAGGATGTTTATGATTAAGGCACTGCTTTAATTTATAAGATGATATTTATCATAATTACTAAATTATGATTGACTGAGCTAAAGCATGTAATGAAGACAACTTTGATGAACTTGGAGAGCTTGAAATTTCTTGAGATTGTGATGAAGGCAACTTTTAAACTTAAGTAAACTTCCGAAGAATTTAGGCTACGAAGAAGTTGGGGTGAACATGAATTGATTCTTGACGCTTCTTTGACACAGATTAATTAAAATTGGAGTGATAAAATGTTTTAATAATTGCGTTTCGAATTTCTCCAGATTTTCGTCAAAAACATTTTCTTGTATCTTACAAATGTGATGTGATACAGGTGACTTTTAAATTAATTCACTGGATTATATTTAGCAAACACCTGAGAATTTCGTTTCTCAATATTTCACACATATTTATTGTTAGATTCTTAGGCTTCACGTGGAACTCTACACGCAATAAAATGTAATATTAGCTAAGCATTATTTTCACTGAATATATCGTTAAAATATAGTTAAATTCCACTCAAGGCAAAATGTTCATACAAATTAGTAAATTCACTTGAAATGAATGTAATTAAAATGTAAAATTCTTTAATTACTTCTTTTTAATAATCTGTAGCGTAGATAAATGTTATAGATTATTACAAGACTTGTACAACTCTTGATTGAATTTCAACTCATTAAGACGTAAAGATTTAATTATGGTAGTTCCTAAACTTGCTTTAATTTTATATTATTAACGATATCATTATAACAACTATCACCGTAAATATCACAGTAATTTTGAAATACGTATAACGAATTTGAATGCCTAATCTCCTAATTCACACACACACACACAGAGTCATACATTGCATGTCATCATAATTACAAGAAACTAGTAGTACTTTTCGCTGCATAATAAACTTTAACATAAGTATTAACTTTATTAGCATCACTACCAAATTAAGTTTGAAAGAACTTTTTTAAAAAGTAAAAATAAGTCATTATCATTAGCTTTTAACTTTTTAATAATGCACCAGGGAAAATCGCAAAACTTTCAAATAGTCAGTTTAATAAAGTAGTACATCAAGCGATATAAAATGTAATTTAAGTCCCATTTGGTCAAAGAAAGATTATTGTTCGTAAATGAATGTCGAAAAAAGCATTTATTAAACGTCTTCTAAGCTCACGCCAAGCATTAAAATGATATACTTATTTTCCATTTAAATGCAAATTGTCCCTATATTGTTTTTAGTTTAATAGTTTTGTGTTTTGAAGTTTAATGCTTAAATCAGTTATTTGAATGTCTCGAGTTTGTTCACATATTTCCATCAACGAACCATGCTATGAAATAAAACTTATAAAAGATATATGTATTTAGGTTGATTCTTAAAATCTGTTTGATCTAACAGAAATGAAGTTATTTATTTTAATATCAGTGTTATAATTATTCTGTACATAAATTTCAATTCCATTAAAAATTTTGTTCGTGAAACATGTTGCACGTTTAACATGATATTTGATATAGAATGAGTTGTATTATAAAATATATTTAAAAGAATAATATAATCCTACTATAATATAGGTTTTTAAAATAGAAGTGCAATGATATAAGGATACAAATATTTAAGATAATGTGTACCATATTTAAATATTCTTAATAATTAAAATGTAATAAAATTTCAAAAGAAATAGCATATTTAAAAGCATAATTATTGTAATATAAGGAACACAAAATACTTTGTTAATCACTTAAGATGCTACAGAATCAATTATAATAATAGTAATTAGAAAATCTTCTCACAATAAGTTTGAATGTATTACACAGTAAAAGAGATTGAATAGTTCCAAGTTTACATTGTCAATTGATTGCGATGAAATATTTTACATTTTAATGAATATCTTATATATCAATTAAGAAAGTATATAATTATTAATGTTTAATAGATATATACACCCTTTAACATTTATATCAGTTCATTACAAATTACAAACTATAGCTAAGAAATAAAACTAAAATTTTAATTAATTAATTAATATTAAATCCATTTTCGATTGAAACTATTGCATAATTAAAATAAATATATTATTAATTCAAATCTAAAAACAAAACATTAAAATTAAAAATATCTTATCTAAAGTTTGAAGAATAAAAGGTATTATAATGTAAAAATGTCTTTCAGTTGCTGAAAATCTAACATTAAAAATATTTAAGAATATATATTAAACATGTAAATAATTAAAAAATTACAAATAGGTTCAAAATATCAAAAACCTTTCCGAGACTTATAAAAGCGTATCTCAAGAAAAAAGCCAAAAATAAAAATATATATATATATATATAATTCATACAAGCAATGAAGCATTAAACAATACCAAAAAGTATTTTAAAAAAAATGTAAATTTAATATTACATACTTGTAATATAAATTTTGAACCCTAAAAAATTAGCTAAAATTCAAATTACACATGATCTAAAATTAAACATTTTCGTAAAATTAGGTATAAATTATAAAATTAGTTAAGAAAAACACACACAAAAATGGAAAAACAAGAGAACTGAAAAAGGAAAATCCTTTGAAAATAAGCAAAATAGTGGAAATCTATTTAATACTAACCCTGGATTAGGACTATTGAATCTGCTTTTACTAGTATTAATAATCAAACCTTTGCGATGTCATTGTTTTACAAAAAAAAAGCATAACCTAAACACACATACCATCTGAATAATACACACAAATAGAAATTTTTAAAAAATCCACGTAAACTGCTGTTTGTAGAAAATGCAACACCATGAAGGAATAATCAGAATCAAATGAAATTCGCAGCAAATGTCAATTATAGGATATTATGCAAATTAATAAAGTTTCAGAGCCATCGCGCAAATGTACAATTGTCGGCTTCGTCAATTCGTCGTCGTCTGCTGCGCCGTGGATTGCGTGCAAGGGTGCCTTTATACAGGATTCCCCTCACGGCGAATCATCGACGGCTGCGTCGGCAGTGGGCTCTTGAGCACAGAGACAGGCGAGCTGATTGGCACCAAGTTGTCTTTTCAGATGAATCACGCTTCAATTTGTGGACCCATGATGGCCGTGTTCGTGTTAGACGTTATGCCGGTCAACGCTGCCTTCCTGAGTGTATTATTGACCGACATAGTGGTCGAACACCCGGAGTTATGGTCTGGGGTGCGATTTCGTATCATGGACGATCCAATTTGATACGAATTGAGGGTAATCTCAATAGCAACAGGTACGTCCGTGAAGTGCTACAGCCCGAAGTCGTTCCTTTCCTTCAAGGCATCCCTGGAGCTATCTTTCAGCAGGATAATGCACGCCCACATGTTGCGCGGACTGTTCGAGACTTCTGTTCAGCACAACGCATGCAACTTCTTCCTTGGCCTGCTTATTCACCGGATATGTCGCCTATTGAGCACGTGTGGGATATGGTTGGTCGGCGTCTCGCTCGTGATCCGCGTCCTGCAGTTTCCAAAGACGAACTTTGGTTGCGCATACAAGCGATATGGAATTCTCTTCCTCAAGCAGATATTCAACATCTGTTTGACTCCATGCCACGTCGTATAGCAGCACTTATTGCAGCGCATGGTGGCTGCACCAAATACTGATTTCGGACGCTTAATTTGTTTCTTTTGTTTTGAAAATTTCATCATTTATTTGTATCAGTACAAGTCGTTTCTGCATTAAATTTCATTTGATTCTGATGATTCTTTCATGGTGTTGCATTTTCTACAAACAGCAGTATATTTTAAAAATAAAAACCATTGATAACTAAAATTATAAATCCTTAGAAGGTCTTTGAAAAAATATCGCCAAAAAATTATTTTTTCTGCGAAAATGTTCTAGCTGCTCTTTCTGAGCATCAGCGAGGCTCTCTAAAAAATTTGAAAGAATACGATTAAAGATGTAGATTTCGTAACGGGCGCATGCACACAGATACACAGATAGAAATATATATATATTAAAATTGTTATATAGTAATTCTGGTTAAAGTGAGAAGGTACGCTGTAACGAATCCTAAGCCTTACACAGTATATTGAATGATTGCTATATCTAAACTGGTTTTTTTTCTTCTTAACCTTGATTTTGTATTGTACCGATATTAATAATTGTTTTCTTTTTTCAGAGTCGTAGAGTTGATGAAGAAGGACACTTCAACAACGATGACGAAGATCATTTCTTAGGAATCGATGCGGAGGATGGTCACGAAGACGAAGAACCTTTACCACCCCTTGCGTTGCCACTTCAGAATGGTAGGTGTCGGTTATTATAGTTTGTATATGCGTCAATGGTATATGATTTAAAGCTGGTACAATGTAGAAAATGTTATGATGGCTTGAGCCGTTCAAAATCAAGACTTATTCCATACTTCTTAGTGGGTGAAGTGTAATCCGGTCATGTAATTTTATGAGATCTGATTATATTTTATATTTCATTAACTACTGCTGTGTATCTAGGCTTCCTGTAATTAAACACTCATAAGACAAGTACGTAAATTACAAAGTCTCATTCATTAAGTATCCACCAATTTATTATTTTCCGCCTTTTATCGGCAATTTAATTGATAAATACCATTTTAGAAAAACTTATGTAAATAAGAAAAAAAAATATTGTTGCTGTAAAACTATTTGCTACATCAATTGCAATAACTGCGGAAAACAATTATTGAAGATTCACCAATAGTAAAAACTAACTTTTATGGACTATGTTAAAAGGCATGATTAAATTTAATCTGAAACATTTTGGTTACTAGACAGGAATAAAAGCTTTAAAAGTGTACAATAGGCGCCTTTTCCCCTATATTAAGCTACAGAGTGATTGTTTCCTTTAATTTTATTGAAAAAAGTTCGTGGAATCAAAATTAATCTGCAATAAAATAGCAAGTTAACTGGAATAAAATTTTCTAACACTAAGGTCCAAAAAGAAAACTTTTCACTTATTAACTGTTCAAAACTTTCCATTAAACACCACAGTGCTTCTATTAAAACATAATCTACTGAACCGCAGAACCATTTCGAAGTGATTGCTACATTCCAGGGTCATAACATGTTTTTAGTAAAAGCCGAGACAAGACCTGCCAAAGGGAACTCGTCTGTCCTTTTGATTAAACCTCCCTTTTAGTCTCGATTTGCTTTTCTGAAGAAGAATGGTGGCGAGATTACGCGGTATTTTTCTTCATTCGAACACATCCTGCTTTTCCTCGCCCCACGAGTTATTTTTCCTAATCAAGCAAATGCAAGACCCGTGTTCCTCTGAACAGGGTCACGTGATGGAAGAAGGAGATTTACGAGGGGGTGGTCGTCATCAATTGAGCCTCTGCTGCGGATTGGAGATTCTGTGCGGGTCTGGTCTTAAGAATGGCATGGATGCTTCGGGTCTAAGGTGACGTTCAACTAAGCCGAGGTGCGAGATGGATCACTTTTCCTTCTAATCGGAAAATCGCTTCTTTTTCCTTTCTATTTCTTGTCTACTTTTATTTTCATTCGATTACATTACTTAGAAAATAATATTCCTTACATTTAGTTTCAGTTGAACGAGGATAGATTACTTATTCTATAATGATTTTAATAATATTAAATCAAAATACAATAATTTTGAGGTACCCTCTCATTTTTGTTACGCCTTTTTACATGATTTTATTCTGTTATAACGATTATTCTTCTCCTAGAGAGCTTACGATTATTCTCTGAGGTTTAGGAAACTAGGAGTTGAAGATAGTTAGCGTTTTCTATTTCTTTTAAGCTTTCTCGTAATGAAGACCGAAACCATTCATATGCATGGATCTCCAGTTAAATACATGAGAGATAGTTTGAGTTGAAGTCGCGAGTAGGTAATATTGCAGTTCTGATATTATCGCTAGCGTATGATAGTCATTAACTGAATCAATGTATAGGCTGATAATTTTGTTGAATACATATTGCCTTTCATTTTTCTTGCTTATAATTTGTACATTCTGTTCATTTAAAGTAGATATTTACTTTTGTTATTCCTCTCAATTTAAGAGGTGTAATCACATTTGATGAATAAGAGCTATTAAGTTCTTAATCTGAATTCTTGTAAGTCTGTATACGAACATTAATCTGGTCCCATTCGAAATCAGAAATAGTGAATTCACATGAATTCTAAATAATATGAAACACAATTTTTTTCAAGAAAATTAAAATGAAGGAACTATTTCGTAAAAACAAAATCAGCAGTATATTACAATAAAAACGTGTTATCCCAGTGGTTGTTTGTGGAGTCACGTTCGAGTCCACAATCCCCCAAAAGCTTTCGTGAAGAATAAAAGTAATTCTTCAACTAAATGGACTTATCGTAAAATTTTGACTGTAATACACACACGTGTATAATACGCATGCTTGATTTGGCACTAAATTTGCGGAAAAAATTAAAATTCGAATATATATGCACCCATAACGTTTCAATATTTTATTCAAAAATATATATTGCGCAAGTACTTATTAACATAATTTAATTTTTTATTAAAAAGAAACGAAAACGCCAAATTCGATAGAAAAAAACTTAAATGTTAACACAAAACAAGCAATACTGTCAAATTATCGGTCTTAATCACTTTCACTAGAACACAGCTAATCTATTGTTGTGGCGTCCAAATCATAATTATTAGTGCCATCGTCATCTGATATTTAACAAATAATAATTTTTCTGCTGCTATGTATAATCGTCTTGAAGGCATTTTGGAGGATTTAAGTAAAATAGAATTATAAGCTTTTGTACTAGTAGCAACTGGGAATTATCGCTATTTTAAGGGAGCATTAAACGACGCGTGTGCGATATATACTGTACGTTCCCATTTGTGTAAAAGAACATCTGCGCAGCACGAGTGTTACAACAATTCCGTTCAACTGCTGCACATTAAACCCCCTCCCCTTTTTTTAAAAATTTTTTACAAGAGTATAATACGCACCCTCGTTTTTACGGACCAAAATTTGGAAAAAAGTTCGTATTATAGTCAAAATTTTACGGTATGACTCAAAGCTCTTGCGAGACTTTACGGTATGACTCAAAGCTCTTGCGAGA
>BMAW01025201.1:208232-236215 GCA_019974015.1 Nephila pilipes
CAAAGCTCTTGCGAGACTTTACGGTATGACTCAAAGCTCTTGCGAGAGTGCAGAAGTCAGGAAAACGATATGTCTACTCAGGCGGGGTTTTTTCATCACTTCAACGTAGAAGAAATTCCATTGTGATTAAACTTTCCGTAGCTTTAAATCAAAATTATTTGAAACCAATTAGCTTTGTAGCATATTACAGATATTGATAGATGTATAACATCTTTCATGACCTATGGTTTCCCTAATCCCTTCACCCGATTTATACATTTGCAACTTATATCTGAAAAGTTCAGAATTCGGGTTTCAGTTCATTTTACAATGATGCAAAATGTGTCATGGTATATACTGTATGCAATTGGTAAAGGGTAATCCGACATTTTTAACTAGTAATCAGTTTAAAAGTAGTAAGGCTTAAAAAGGAAACTTAATTTAAAACTCAGTAGACGAAAGAATAAAATTTATTAAGAAATATTTAATAACAAGCAAGCTGTAAATAAGCTTACAAAAAAGATTTTAAGCTGATCTATTGTAAAATATCAAAATAGACATAGAGCTGTTTACCTGAGGCATGCAATTCTTTTTAAACGCTGTGTATAAGGAAATTTGAAAATGTCAACACAATTCCCATATTCATCTCTGTGTTTTTTTATATATCGAAAGATGTGTCTTTAATAGCTTTTCATTATCTTTAATGTGACCTTATTCTAAAATTATCAGCAATTGTAAGAATAATAAATCATTTGAATAATTACAAACACAAATGCAGTGATTTTTGATAAGTTGAAATTAACAGAGAGAGCTTAAGAGTTTATCATTTTAAATATCTATCTACTTTTGGATTCTTTTTAACTTAAGAACTTGCCTTATAATTTACTAATAAGAATAGTACGAACAAATTAAACTTTTTAATCCCCATTTTATTTTTAACGCTTTAGAAATATTTTGAAAAATCTGCAAAATCCCATTCCATGAAATTTATTAAAGCGTTAAAAAACAACTAGAAAAACATTTTATTTGTTTATTCCTTGAACAAACCTTTCGCAAAACATTTCATTTTTTTTTTACATGTTCCTATCTCCTTTTTAAACCACCATCTATACATCACAAATAGCTTTAGAGAAATGGATACTCATTTGGAACATTAATCATATAATTTTTCAATATTATGTGACAACGTCGGTCAAGTGACGAGGACGACACCTGAGCTGGTACCCCCTCTCCTAAGTGACTCTTTGCATTAAATTTGTTGGGTCTCATTATTAAAAAAAATAATATAAGCAGGTAATTTGAATATTTTTATGCTTATCTCAATTACTACCCCCGAACAAATTTTAAATGGATTCCACATCTAACGAATCCTTCCTCATACATTTATGTGACGCAAACATATGCATAAAATAAAAATTCAAAGGAAATCAATTACATTGGAAAGAATTAACGTAATGGATAAGGCGATGAAGTAATTCTTCTTTCTTAGGATGCTAAATAATAATACACGTATAACAGTTATTAGGGGAGGGAAGATAATAATTTATAAATAAACTGAATATATGAAATAGATATATTATGTGTAACTTCATGTCCATGTCTTACATTTAATTAATCCTGCTTTCACCAGCAATGAACTAAATTCTCAGAAATGTTTTATAAAAAAGCAAAATTTCTTTTAAAGTTCTGATTAGATTGAAATAGAACTAACATAAGAACTTGGTATTTTTTCCCTTTATGTTATTTTTTTATTTATATTTTATCAGGAAGTAAAGAAATGTTTGAAAATAATATCAAATTATTCAAAAGTTTAAAAACAGTTATTTATTTTCATCCATTCCATTAAATAATTTTCGTCTGGAGACCTTCAAACTAGTTCTTTTAATTTGACTTTCTTCCAGATATGCTGTGGGATTAAAAAAAAATTGATTTTGCAGTGCATGATCATTACTTCATAATTTTTTGAATAATTCTTCTTATTCCATGTAAGATATACGTACAGCTTTTATATCTGCTGAAGAATTGAGCATGATCCATCTTTCCACGCCTAGACAAACCTAAGTATTTCAATTAATTCAATATGTACAAAATTTCATTTTAAGTTCTATTTTTCATTGAAAAAACTATTGATATTTATCTCGATTAAGAAAGTATAACTGCATTGAGTACAATAAATACCTCTTCTATTTAAATCATTTTTACGAGAAAAAAAAAAGAAAAATGGTGTTAATTTTCATTAAAAATAAATATAACAAAATTACTTTTTCTCATGCCGAACTCACAGATTCTTTTAACTCTTTCTATGTATTATTAGTTAAGATTTCTTGTTCTATAAGAAATCGCATTTCCGATTCCATAACCTGTAGAATTGTCTATCGCTGAAGCTTAAACATCAAGTTTTTATTGACAAGTGAACACAATATTAGTTCAAATTCTTATTAGTCAGGAATCGAAGTATTTTTCGGTATCTGTACCCTATATAGCTCGTAACATATAATAGGAGCATGTATAATATAGCATATAACAATAATAGGAGGTACTCGCATCATATTCTGGTAAGCTTATTATTTGATAGATTATATAACTTGTTAGATCTCTCGGATAAAGAAAGTAAACTGTTTGGGAACACTCCTTTGTTTGTGAAGCTAATAAACATATGTTCTAGATAGAAGTGACTATTTTATTTACTTGGTCTGTGCTTGAATTTAATTTGAAATTTAAATCTTATAATTAGAATAACATTTAAGACGACAGACGAGACATTTAACAGGATTCCATCGCAAGTTTACATACAAGAGTCTACAAATTTCAAATACTTAATACAGGTAAATGTTGTAGTTACTGCAAATATGTAATAAATAGCTGTGTATAGCTGCGAATAGATATAAATATACCAATTGTTCTGACAGTATCAGCTCATCTCCAATTAGTTAATATTTATTTTTATTATGAATACACTATTGTTGCACAATTAACCGTTTTTTAGGAATTAATAACATGTGTTATCTGTGTTATTTGATTCGCAGTTGCTTGTAATTTTTTACACTATTTATTAAAATTACCTGCATTTCTAAAAACTCGTGTCAAAGTAAATCATGAATGAGAATTTAAAGTTTTTCTCAAGATTGTACTTTTTTAAGCCCAAAGGGAATCATGTGACTCAAAGTATGTTTCTGAAAATTAAAACTAAACTTTTAAAAGACACGACAAACAAATTGATACCCTTAAACTTTTCTCGGAAATAAATTAGTCACTCTCTCTGTACAACCGCTTTGATACGGAACACACACTTTTCCCTCGAAATTTTTATCTTTTAGACCCAAAAAAGAGCATCCCATTGTGACTCCAGATCAAGACCGGAATACAATTTCTTTGCGATCCAAACGCAAATTTCGTTACAGACGAAAAGGGGGCGATGCTGTTAAAAATTTCATCTTCGCCCTCCTCTCTCTACCTCTTTCTTCTCTTCGGGGAAGGGGGTGCGAACGAAATTTGCGTTTCTGCCAGAAATGAGCGCATAAATCTCTCCTTTTCTCCCCGGAGCCAAAAGAAAAGTTCCACTTTTCAATTTCCGGGGACCTCATCAATTCTCGTTAATGCCTCCACGACGCCAGAAATAATTTCTTCGCTTCGCCCCTCCACAAAAGTCTCCCTCTAACCCCCTTCTTCTAATTAATGGAGCAGTCTCATGAGCTGTGTTAACGTGCATAATTGATGGCACAAGGCAGGTCCACTTTTGCCTCTAATGGAGGGTCCGATGCATTACTCGACCACTCCTATGAACGTCTTGACCCTCTAAATATGGTGCTTAGTATTCATAAATAGGGAAAACTTTTGAATTTAATATCTCTCAGGACAAAAGATTGACGAAGGTTATTTTTTTTTAATATAGTTCAAAACTTAGAATAATTTGTATGAACAAAGTTTAGTATTTGTTCCTCATTAATTTAAAATACAGCTTCTGAAAATATTAATGTTCCCCAACGAGATTTATGTAAATGTTTAAAATAATATAATTTACGCCAAGATTTAGTAATACTAATCGTATCAGTTGTTCCTGATTTTTATTGTTGTTTGTTCAGCCTAAGAAACTTATGTATTATATCTAATGAATAAGTTTTTGAAGAAGTTAGGTATTATGAAAAATAAGTTTTTAAATTTCAATTATCAATTTAAAAAATGCTCTGAATATACTTCGCATTTTTCGAAGGTGATATTGAAATATTTTATATGAGTGATATTTATTTAGATATACAATCGATCCCTTATTGAAAACGATGATCTGTTTTTGTTTTATTGTTAATATTAACTGACGATGCAAAAAAAAAATGATTTTTTTTTAAAAAATATTTTAAAGCAATGTTTTTTTGATTCCACATTTTTTTTCTTTCAATAAAAAGTACACGAATATTTTTAACTCTTACTAAAAGTTTTATTTCAACAATCGTTTGGTACGAAACACAAAACTTCACATTGAAAATAATATTTAAAAAAAAAATAAAGATCTATGTTCAGAAAAAAGGAAATAAGGTGTCATTATCATCATTTTACTACAATCAAAAAAGATCCCTCACTGTAACTCTTCGTGTTCATGAATAAAACAGTAACTTAAGAAAAATTATTTCACTGATAAATAGTATTTAAAAGAAAAATGAAAAATTTAGAAATTTAATACATGACAATAAATAGTTGAAAACATTTTAGTAATCAGGCAAAGCGTTGAAGCTGGTCACGTGTGTCGAAATAAACCGTATTTTAACTAAAACATTCATTATAAGTCCATTTTTTAGCTAATTGACTATTTGAAGGACAACAATTTACGGAAAACAAGTGGTACATAATTAAAAGGCAGCTGCAATCGGTGTTTAGGTATAAGTATCTTCTAACTTTTTTTTTTGTCATTAGATGACTGCTTTTCGTAGAGGATAGAGTTTCATTTGGCATCGCATTCAATTTGCAAAATAGACTTAAAAGTTTTGCAAATATGGGCTTCCGCTAAATGACGAGGATGAATTTCAGATGATGCTTGCTAGATTCTATACTTCTCTTTGATTCTATTCGATAATCTTTCTAAGAAACGTCACTTGTAACGAACATCGAGTTCCAAGTTTACACGAGAAATTCTCAAGATACCAGTTAAATAATAAAATTGTCCTTTTTACTCAACAAAAGTAGAGGCCTCGACCTGAAGTGAAAAGAATGCATTAAATATAATTAAGGGATATAAGATGCAACTTTTATTAAATTTTATGCTAAATCTAGACGCAGTTTATAACTACCAGTATCCTAATTGATTGTTTATTAACGACGTTCTTAGGAGCAACTCGGACCTCGTAATTTTGAACCTTATTCAAATATTGACATCTGGACTGTGATAATCCCTTTCCAAACTTCTACTCCACGAAAGATTTAACGTACATCAACACGTTACACGGCGTTTTTTAGGGTATCAGGACTCGAATCCACGACTCGATAAAACAGCAAAGAATGAGTTCGCGACTATAAATAATTTCTGGACTACCGTGGCCATATGTGTGTGTGTGTGTGTGTGTGTGTGTCGGAACTTTAATATTTTTTTTTATTCATTGCCTCAATTCAATCTTCGTTGTAATCTAATTGATCATCCCTCCTCTAATCTTCATAACGAAATAGCAAATAACATAAATTAGAAAATACAGTTCTTTGTAGTTCTTACCTATTTGAAAAAACTTCGGATTTGAAACGTGGATTTACTGGAAGTGGAATCGATAGTATTGAAATCATACAAAATGTCGTAACAAAAACAAGAACAAACTTTATAACCTCCCTCTCTCGTAAATTCCACATCCTGCGCTTTGAGAACTATGAGGCTAATCTAATTATCGTATAGAAATCATCTTGATTTCTCAGTGCGGTATTTCAAATCGTTGGGTAGAATTTCAATTTGAAGACATCAAGTAGTCAATTAGCGGACATTTCTGTAAATCTCTTAAATGAATCATTTCAGTTGTTTTAGATTTTAATTTGAAGATACCTTTCAAAAGTAAATCAGTTTTAGTGTATGTTTATAATTTTTTCAATTTTTTTTTCCAAAATTAATAATTCTTTGTAATTTATTTGGATTAATTTGATGCTCTTTTTTTAAGAATTTTTATTTAAAAAATAATGTGTATCGGAAAAAAAATGTCATTATTAGGTAGATTAATCTTTTACTTTTTCAACGCATTTTTTCAAAAAATAAGTTTCTATAATCAATTACTTTTTTTATTTTACACGTTATATTTAATGCATGAAGGAAAAAAAATTATTTTATTAAAACTCTATTGATTTTTTTTTATCAGACTGGATCATAATTCTAATTCCGTCATTTATTACATATGAGCTCAGTCACTATTTCATTCAGTACTGTTCTTTTTTTAACCTATTTTACTTTTTTTCTCCTATTTTATTTCCAATTTTTATTGAAGCATTATATATTAAATAGAATCATGTGTTGGATATTTAAATCTCAATTAATTGAAGCATCAATAATGAGATGTTACATTTCCTTTCCTTGCAAAAGAAAATAAACGCTTAGAATAGCCCTTTTTTGTATTTTGATTGTAATTTTTTCTTCGAGACGAAAACTGTCTTAATGCAATATCCGCTGCCCCTAGTCATGGCTTCTTTAACAAAACGCTTTCGTTTAATTAATGCAGATTTCAGATCAGCGAATTTCCGCATGGGAATTCTGATGATTTTGTACTTGGAACAATTCTTATTTAAAGCTGACATCTTCTTAACGTAAATTACACCTCAGAGCAATTTGTTTTAACAACACGTTTCACTTTTTTTTTATATACATTTTTTTATTATCTTATTCTAATTTCTTATGACATAAAATGAAATTCTCAATTGGCTCAAACATTGCTTCAAGGGCTCTGAATTATTTTTCTTACCCATGAAAACGTTTTTTGTATCCCTTCTTTTTTCATCTTAAATTTTCAAAGAAAAAAAAAGTTACTGTTAACACAGGAATAAAAACTAAGAGTATTTATTTTGTTAATGATTTAAAGAATAACGAAAAATCTGAAGAAAAAAAATATTTAATATCACTCTTACTGAGAGTTAGATTTTTAGATCGTTTCACTCTAAAAAAATATTTTTTTAGAACTCAGCTAGTAAAGAAGTGTCCTCATTCATTTTTTCCCTATCACCTAATAAAAAAATCAAATGATCCTTCCGAAATGACACGATGAGATAGTTAGAGAGTGGAGGATAAAAAAAAATCGAAAATTCTACTTAGAAATCATCTCATTTAAGTGCAGCCATTAGCCCAAGAGTGTCTGAAGCGTGTCGAGAATATCAAAGTCCTTCATTCGATTTTAAGCGATCTATTAGCAGCATCGCACTAATGAGACTGTCTTTGTATTTTCACAAAATTCCCTTCTTTTTTTTTAACTAATTCTTTTCGCTTTTCTGAAGAGGGTTTTGTTAATGACCGCGTAAAGAGTACACCGGCAATCGAAACTTTTATAAATGATTTAAAAAATGATTTTTCGAGAGCATTTTTCAGAACGTCTTATGAATATTAATTAGTGTTAACATTTCCTTTGTTCTTCTGGAACAATACTCAGATGAAAGTTTTCGTTTTAAATTTTTCTGCATTCTATTTTGTCGCTTAAGTATTTGTTCATGAATTTTCTTTATCCATTTTTTACGAATAATCGCGCTTCGAAATTAATTTAAATTATTGCATTGTTACCTTTATATTTTGATTAATGTTTGACTTTTTTTTTCTTCTTCTTACGTTTAATGCCTTTTGAAGATGATGTGTTTATTTTTAAATTAGAAAGCACTATTATTAAATGTTTGATAAATTTGATATCAATAAGACGTTGGAAAAAATCTAAAATAATTATTTAAAAATTACTTTAAATGTACTTTTTTTGTTTTGTGGTACTTATTTTTCATTTTGTGAGCAAAGCTATTAATGTTTTTTTTTTATCTAAAAACTGTGTGTGTGAATGTTTCAAACTCAAATAAATCTCTTTCAAAAAAAAAAATGGAGAACAGCTGTGTTCTGAAGACTCACTTATAAAGGCATTTTTACTTTTTATTCCTTTTGTTTATTTACTGGCATTTTTTATTTACTCAATCACTATTAGAAAATATTTGTTCACTCTAGATAGTAATATTTTTCTGTAGAATTCCGTGAATATTGTGTTCAAAATATATTTTCTCCATCATAAATTTTATTCAAATACATAGATTTAATTGAAACAGCTATTCTTGCACTAAAGCGTGTTTTATTTTTAAAAAATTAAAAAAAAGGGAATGTGTATTTAAAATTTTAATAAATTTTACATAACAAAGACTTAAGTCACAGATAATAGAGACATTCTAATTAAAAATATGAAATAAACTTAAATTTATCAAATTACTTTAGAGTTTTTGTATAGGTAAAACCCCGTAAGAGTAAATTTCATATTTTATTAATAACTTCTCTTGAGCGACAATAAACTGATAATACCATGCATTTTACATGAGAATAAAAAGGGAAACGACAAATTAAAAGGTAGAGGCAGAATCTTTGAACATCATGTTTATTAAATTTGTTCGTACTTTTTTCATTTACGTGAAATATTCTCACAATTCTGTAATGTACACATTTTTCGATAAATGTGGATGTAATAGACATATATTGGTAAAATTAGCTTTTAGATTTTTTTTATGTAAATTATTGAAAAAGAACAACACTTTGTACTAAAGTTAATCATTTTTAAATATAACCGTTTGATACTTAATTGTTTGAATTAACAAAATGTAGTATATGATTCAGCACGCATTTATATTACAATAAATCAAATCTGTATCAGAACAGTACTTTTGCAAAACTTTTTAAGTATATATATATATGTGTGTGTGTGTGTATGTGTGTGTGAGAGAGAGTATTTAAGTAACTTTACTTGCGAGTAGTTTTTTCTATCGAAAATAGCTTTTGTTCGTATGATTTATACAACAGCAGTAATGATTTCATAATCGTTATTCAAATACTACGCCGGGAAGAAAAACAAAGAGCAGAATCTTATTTACTGGACATATGCGAGGGTGGTTCGTAATTCATTCGTGTCAGGAATGGGAAATGTGAGTGAGGTTACTAACTCTAGTATTTTCCAGTGACCGGTTTTCCTTTTCCTAAGAAGTTCATGGGTATGATGTTTTCCGCGTCCCGAAAAATCGCCGCCGTTACTTTCTTGGTCAATGAAACCGTCTTCATTTTTGGAGAAGATACACCTAAAGTAACTTTTTATTTGCTGCCTGACTCTCAATGTATAATAACGAATCCATGGTTCATCTACGATGACAACTCAAAGTAAAATTACAGCGAAAATTTGTGACGGTGCCATTCAAAACTAACCTATGCATCAGTGTCATGTTTATTTTGGTGCCGTTTAACAGAAAACTGCACACAGTGATAACGTCAACATTTTTTCGTTCCACCAAATGTTGCCAATAGCATATAGCATTTGAATCACCCTCATACAGTGTAATGAAAATAAACGATATTAAATTTACAGTATTCGGAATTCAATATCCAGATTTTTTACCTCTGGCAGCAAAATATCCCTAATGCAATTGGGAATAGAGTTGAAAGGTGCTTTATTGAGGGATGTAAGTTCGTAATTCAATGTGATTTCTTCTCTAAGCTAGAATTCATCAGTTGTAGTATTGGCTGGCCAGTGATGGCACTCAGTCATACTGGACCAGATGTTCTCACTAGGAGACAGATCTAAAGAACTAGCTGGCGAGGACAGTAGTCTAACGCTCTCTGTATCGCGAACGGTCTAAACATCACTGAGAACATTCAATAGTGCATTTTTTTGATGAAAAGTAGTGTCACGGGAGCCTCGAAGATAGGGCATAAACTTGAACCTTAACACGTCAAAATTATAACAGTGACGGTTCAAAGTACTGGTTCTACGAGCAAGTGGTGGTCGAATAAGTACCCAGTGGTTTCTCATGCCAGCAGTCAAGGAATGTCGGGCTCATATGATAACGATGAATGCAAGCTGGAATCTTTCTTTCTTCTGGTACCTCCCCACTAGGATATGTACATCATGCAGCTGTGTGCTGTATCGGAATTCGTCTGATTTGACTGCTTAAAACCACTACTGTGTCAATGATCGTTTCTAAGGTCACCTGTTCCTGTTTCTGCTGCAGAGTCAAGAAAGCCAGAATAATGAGCCCTTTCCGCAGTGCAGCAATCATCGTTGCACGATCCGTGAGGACACTTGTCATCCTACAAACGAACCAAGTTCCTGACTCATGATACGGGACGATGATATGATCCCGTGAAACCTCGAGGACAGTATGTCGGTCAAATCGTGTGTTAGTGACCTTTATCTGCTGAAATCTTGCATGGTCTGCCTGGATCCATCGATTTTCAAATTCACATTACAATCATTGGGTAACCACTCACGTAAGCAGCAATATCGATAAACCACCGTCTTATTAGGCTTGGATCCTGAGGCGTTGCGCGTATTGTAGTAATTTTAAAGACTAGCATCGTATGTAATATAAATGTTCTAGAACGCTAGACCTTTAATTACAGTAAATCTTAGTTATAAAATCTTTTCTTCTACAATTTGATCAGTGAATTTTCAACTAACCAATCATTTCCCCCATAAAACTAAGTTGTTTATTAGTTGCGTAAACTTATATTTTTATTAAATATATTATCTGTAAGTAATTAATTCTTAAATGTAAAGTTTAAAAAGAACTAAACAAAGATATATATGTTTAATACCTGGAACGATAATGCTTTTGAATCTATATTAGACTTTCAGATCCCGAAAGAGATCAATTGAGGTGAAAGCCCCAATTTTCTCCCACAATTTAATTTCTTATAAAAGTATTCTACTAGTGTCTCATTCAAGTTAAACTTATGTTGGGAAAAATCCGTAAAGCTTATTACATTGGTCTTAAGAACATTTTTATTTAGAACACAACAAAGATAATTAAAGAGAGAGATATTCAAGCGTGAATTAATATATTGAGTTAATGCTGAGCCCTTCAAAAAATTAGATATATTTTTAAGTTTCCATTCATCATCTCTATTATTATAAGAGCATATCTGATTGAAATGATTTAACCACAATTCCATTTTCATTCCATTATCAGGATCAAAAGGAATAAATATGAAATTCATTTACAGGGTTTTACATTTTGGTATTCAGTGATTCAATAATATCACTTTTCTGTTTCAGGATTTTTGGAGTTATTTTGTGTTAGAATTCTCCATTTTTGTGTTAAAATTATTGACTATCTTTTTTTTATCTTAATAATATTAATTAACATTTAAATGACATTGTAAATACATCAACTTTAGAATTATGCACAACATATGTTATAGCAATTTTCAAAAAACCTTCAAACCATTTAATTAAATTTTAAAATATGTTAACTATTTAATTTAATAAGAATTAAGAATCAAAATTAAACTAATAATATTTTAATTAAACAAAACATCAAGCACTTTTATCATCATAATTACTATTTTAAATGAAGATACAATGTAATATATTCTCAAAATAGAAATAAATCAAAATTTGAAATACACATCAGATAGTAACAGAAAACACTGAAATATTTTTTCAAAACCTTCACAGAATTCAATTTTTAAATAGAATGAATCGAAAAACCAACATAAGTGCAAAATGTGATATTTGTTAATTCAGAATTTATACATTCTTAAATTTCTTTTATTAATTGTTAAGGAAGAAATATATTCAAAATTTAACTTAAGTTGAAACGTGAAGTGTCCAAGCGAAGTCCAAATTTTGTCTTTGAAAGCCAATTCATTCCAGTTCTTCGCTAAAGTGGATGGCTAAATGGGACTTTCACTGTTTCTTTTTGAAGGAGTTTTTGCTCATAATCCTTATAATGGAAGAAGTAATACGTGGAAGAGCTTGATTATTACATTTTTAACTTGAAAAAGGCATCATGAAATCACACTTATCTTGATCCGAATTGATACCGATTTGTTAATCCAGTTCACAGGAATACAGAACCTGTTTTAGAATAGTTTTGTGCACTACTTCCTAAACTATGATTTTACAGGATGAAGTACCAGGAGCTTCCAATCATGTAGAAACGATACGTTAAAATTTTTAAGAATTTCACTTGATGCTAAATCTGATAGAACAATAGACAAAACAATTTTTCACTAGTGGTTTTGGTCGCAGTAAATATCTCAACAACATCAGTTTTGTTGTGAGTTCCATTGTATGATGATCTGCTACACTAACTCAATGGTGATGACCGTAATGAACACAAGCCCCTCGTTCTTTTATATGCCAAAATAAGATAAAAAATTAAATTTACTCGGACGGACAATCCTGCTGGCTAATGAAAGGACTTACACCTTTCTTTCAGTTTAGATTTATGTAGTCGCTGAATACCTATCTATTGTCATATTTGAGCATCATCTTTATTTTTGAAGATATTCACATTAAACATCTCAATGGAAGTAGCATTCCAATACCGAGGGCAGGGCAGCGACATAACAAGTAGAACGAGAGCGAGAGGACTGGAGATACAACTCCGCCGTTTGATTTCATGAGTTACAGTGTCTTTTTTACAGTTACAATATGAGTTACAGTATACATTTTTAGAAGAAGAGAAGCGTGGGTTTGACCATCACGGCCGAAGCGAAAAAAGCCAGAAGAGAGCTTTTTCGCCGCGTATGTTAATTTATAATGGGGATTTTCTAGGGACTTTTTCAGTCTCGTGCTAATCACATGGTACTCACGAGGTCTAGGTGTAGGGATTCTTTGAGACTTTAGCTTCAGACAGAAAGTACAGAAGGGATAATTTCTGACAGATTTACGACTATAGGAAGGCGGATTAAACAAACTTTATGAGCACTTGATCTAATAAATAAAAGGATAATTTGAAATTGGATCAGAAATTAGAAATGAATGCTTTACTTTTGAATTAGAGAATGAGAAAAATTAGGAAATTAAATTATTATTCAGAATATTAATTAGGAAATTAAATTATTATGAATTAATTAAAAACTATTAAATTAAAGTTAAATATTTATATATATATATGGCGTAGTTCGTATATAGCCTTCTAGGAGCATGTCGTGCAACTCTTGCGTGTTCAGTAATGTCTGTGATATCGCTCAGGAAGACTGAGTCGGCCTTTAGTGATTTTTTTGGCCACGGCGGCTTTGCTGTATCTTTGTTTTCAAAATGCGAGTTTAAGAAAACGAGAATGTACTGTGAAATTCGGCTTCCTGTCCCTAAAAACGCTGCAGAAAATGTTGTGATCTTAAAAACAGCTTACAAAAATGGCACTTCTGGAAAACTCAAGCGTACAATGGTTTTTTCTTTTAAAAAATAGCAGCTTATAAATTAATGATAAACTTCATTCTAGAACAAGCGATGATGTCGAGAAAATTTGTGAACTTGTGCTTGAAAACTCACAAAGGGTCATTGAAAATATAGGAGAGTTAACTGGATTTTCTTGAAACTCGATTCAAGAAATTTTAACGTAAGGTTTGGAAACGAGGACGGTCTCTCCAATTGTGTGCCTCGGGTTTTGATTGACCAGTAAAAAGAACTATCTCAGTTTTTGTTCCTTTGGACAAAAATGCCCTGATTCTCAGCCCCGAACACCATATTCACTTTGCGATTTGTGTGCGATTTCTTCTTGTTTCCATGCATAAAGAAAGGCGTGATAGGACATATGAAACTTTTGCCAGCTATGGAATAATCGATTGGACAAAAGTATTAATTATAATGGAGAGTACTTTAAAAGTGATTATTTATTCAAAAAAATTGAAATGCTTCTTTTAAATAAAAATTACAATGTTTTGGGGTGCACCTTCATGTGTACGTGTATATATGTGAGTGTGCGTGAGTGCATAAATTATATCAAATATATACATACGTAAACTAGATATCTATATATACATAGAGTCTACTTTTCAAGTAATTAATTGAGTTAGATAATGCTCTCACATGCATCGTTTTAGTAAGAGAGTACTTTGTATACGTCTTATAAACTGATTTAGCTGACAGAGATTGTCTGAGATGTCTGGGGTGATGGATCGTTAGCACTATCTAATCCTTTGGTAAATCTTATGAAACATTAGTGTGATTTGTCTATCTGCATTATGGTCTACAAATCAACCTTTCGTAACTCGGTTTATACATGTCTAGACATCGAGTAACAACATTCATTTATGGAAGAATTATGAGATATCTTTCAATAGTATGGAAACAATTTATATTCTGATTAAATATATTTCTTACTTAAAATACCAAAACATGCGAGTAGTTGCGAGTATGTTAGTTTACGAGTAGCATACATATAAATAAATATATTGATAATATTATATACAAGTAAATATAAGTATTTTTAGATTATGTAAAATCATTATGTCTGTTAAAACTAATAATAAATGCTTGTACTTAAATGCACAAAAGTCTAAACTTACAAATTTTTGGAAAATGTAAAATTTGAGCTAAAATAAACATTTTAGATGAGAGGCAATAAAAGAAATTATCACGCGAATAAAAGAAAATAAATAAATAAAAAAACATTATACCCAACATCATTTTGCTGTTGTATTGAAAAGTATAAAAATATTACAAATTAACAAAACGAAATTCTATATTAAATATAAGAAAAGTATTATATTAATCATTGTGGACCGGTTTTAATTTTCAGCTTTACAGGGAAATTGATAATGTGTTAAGACCTAGATTGTTTTCCATGTTCACTGGTATATTTCTAAAAGCGATTGCGAAATTATAAGACACTGTTAGTTTTTAATAAAAGCGTATAATTTTTAGTTTTCTATGCATTTTAGGGTATTTTAAGTGGAATTAGAAACTGTATCAAAGTAATATGCGTTCCCATTTTGTTCATTTTAGTTTATTGTTTGTAAAATAATGGATTTTTAGTTAGCATATCTCTATTTATCGTAAGATAACTTTCCTCTTTTGTGAGCAAATTTTATTCTATTGATAGGATTATGAAGAACAACAGAGATCTATTACATTAGCATTAAACATTTTCGAAATATATGAAAACAAAACTATTTGAGTTATCCCATAATAGAGAATATTATTTTGAAAATCAGGAAACGAAGTTGAAATTTGAAGAAAAAAATTATATTGCCTCTTGGTTCTGACAGCATCGAAACAGCATTTCATGTGTGGATTAAAATATCTTGCACAGTAATAATTTCATTTTTGGCAGATTAAATTAACATTTTAAACAAAAAATGCTAATATAAAATTTATTTTTATATTTCCTCCCTCCTATAATTCCTCAATCACAATGTTAAAATGAAACATTTTAATAAAACGATATTCAAAACATTACGTACATTTAATGTTCTAAAAAATAATAAAATAACTTTAGTGAGTCTTTTTACTTATTAAAGCTACTAAAGTTCTTATGTTGAATAATCAACATAAATTTAATTCATTCTCCTCTAAATTCATATTGTTAACAATCATTTAATTAAAATCTTTAATTCTCAAATTCGTTGAAAAGGACTCTTCTCAGTTCTATTAACTGTTTTATGACACACTTTTGGCTTTGTTATTGTTGCCTTTCAACTTATTTTTCTGAATAAGCTCTGAAATCCTAGTACATTTAAAACGTTTAAATTTTTTTTCGTCTAAGCAATAAATTAAACAAATAGAAAAATCTCCTCAGTAAATTCCACTACTTTCGATTTGTCTGCTACTATAATTTCAATTCCAAGTTTCCATTAATAACCACAAAGAATTCAAATTATTCTTCGCCAAAATTCCTAACATTTCTATTTGTTTCCCTCAATCATTCTTCGAAGAAGAAGCGCAAGAGCAAAAATTCCTTTTCCCCCAATCTTCCTAATTACTAGCTGTCAAGAACCAGAAAGTATCTTATTACTTCTTGACATGTCTGCTGGCTTTGGTTTTATTGCTTTTCCCGCCAAAACCGACGATTCGGCACATTTTACGTGGAGGCCATCCATTGGAGCGTTTGAAATATGTAGCGATTTTTTATCCACTCAGCGTTCCTTTTACGCGTAGTTGGCTTTGTTCGTTTTCTTCTGCAAACATTGTAAATTGCAGTACCTTTGATTGCTCAAGGAAAGTTTGTAAAAGTTTCCTCGTAATTCTATATGAAGATAATATTTATATTTGAAGAATTTTGTGAAAAGTAATTTGTGTAAATAAATTTTTAGCTAAATTTATTGCAATTGTGATTTTAAGAAATAGAGGCAATAACAACTAAGTGCTTTCACATTTGTTGCATTGTTAGTTTTTATAATATAGTTAACTTTCCAAACTTTGTAATTGTAATAGTTAAATTTTGTGGTTAGAAAAATTATTTCGTTCCGTGATGGAAGGAATTGTGGAATGCAGAAATTGTTTATTTTTCAGACTTAATGATAGATATTTAAAAAAGGAATTTAAAATAATTGTTCTCAGAAAAGGTTTACCACAGATAAATTTTAGTAAGGGAACCTGGTTTAAAATGAGAATGTTTGCCTCTTTCTGGAAAAATTATGGAGATTCAAACCTTTTTCAAATAAGTTCACACATTATTTTCACTAACTTAATTATACGTTTTCTACAGTAGTGTTTTGTGTGTAAGCTTCACTCATAATTTGGCACTAGCTAGAAAGAAATTATAAGTTGATATGGGCACATTGTTTAATTAGCTCAAATGTTAGATGAAAATTACGCAAAAATGTGATAAGAAATAATTTCTATTTCATAAGATTGATTGATTGAGCATTATAACAAAATAATAAAAAAACCGCAATGAAAAAAAAAATTATATTGTTCCCAACTAACAATTAATTTCATTCCCGGAATCAACTTTTTTTTGAAATCTGATATATATGTTTATATATATTGATTTTATTTTCTTCAATTCTTAGAAATATGCATAGTTTTTCTACGGCAGTTTCTAATATCTAAATTATAGTCAATGTTTTTTCCTTGTTTTATTATTTTTTTTTTCTTAACTTGCTTTCAAAAAATAAACTCTTTTACAGTAAGATAGCCTTTATTCATTACTGTTTTTAAAAATAGTTGTAATTTTATTATTTACATCTAGTGATACATAACAATTGCAAAATATGATAAGAACGAAAAATATAAGAAATTGAATTTTTAACTTATAATACATTGGTGATTAATTGATCACCAATGTATTATAATTTAAAAATTCTAAAAAACCTCACCATTCTGTAAGCCTTCTCTACTTTCGTTAATTCAATATTTGTATTGTTATTAAATTCTTTTTAGAAATTCATTTATGAAAAAGCATAGTTATTTATTTTCACAAATGAAACAAGAATTTTCTTCCAAATTTATGCTTTTGAAATAAAAACTTAATTCATCAAAGATTGAATTTGAATAAAATTAATTTATGTAGCAAATAATCTGTCAGGACTGTTTCCTTAACAGTGTAGCCGCTTATATTTGATTTTTAAATATATTGAAATAATATGGTGGCATTCTTCTAATTACCCGCAAATAAAGTTATATATTCACATCATATAGCATTATGAATTTTTATTCAACGTTCGTTTCGTTTTTGAGTTAATTTATTTTAAATCATTTACTTTCAAAAAAAATTTCAGTTGGCCTAACTTACCTGTAATGTTGTTATAATTATCTAAAAAAAGTTAGCTTCTTCAAAAAAAAATTGGTTGCTCTTTCATTATATAATTAAATACCTAATATTGTTATATAATATCACTGACTCTTTCTTAAAACTCTAACAGTTATATTAATAACAATATTGTTTCAATTATTTAATATAAAAACAAGTTATTTTTATTTTTGCATCAAGTCTCATTAAAATAAAATTGATCAAAAGATTGAAACGTGTATTAAATATTTCACTAAAAACTTACTATGTACATAATACTCTCAAATAAAGTGACATGATTATTTAATGGAGATTAATATATTAATAGTTATTTCTTTTTATACTTTCTAATGTTATAAATTCCGTCTTTCGGATTCTTTTTCCTATCTGATCAAGCTAGGAAATACTAGTAGTTAAGATTGCACGGCCTAACATTTCATTGAAAACATAAGTGTAAAATAAATATTTTAATTTTTTATGCAAAAATATATTTATTTACATGGCCATCTCTCCTTCGATTTATTTTATTCAAAATTCTTCCGTTTCTTTATTCCCAAACTCGATATAATGCCCCTTCGATATTCTATGAGCGAACTAACAGAAAACCTAATCTGTTCTATCCATTAGTTGAGACTAGAGATGGTAATTATTAAATCCATTATTTGGGAATGGCAACAGTGCGCACCTCAAAAGTTATCTGATTGACAGTCCTCACGGCAATCGATCGTCAGCGAGATGACGCCAGCGCCACACCGAGGGCTGAACAGGTGCACGAAGCCATCAATTATTTATAGCAGCCAAGAAAGAAGACGAATGATACGAACCATTTCTTATTTTCGACTGATTTTCTGATAGGATTGCCAAGGAATGTATTGGTCAATTTCTCTTTCCCTTGCTGAATAATGTTGTTTCCTCTTCAGCTTTGGTTCTGGAACTTTGTGGAAACAAGTTGAGAGACAGTATTTAATGACATATATATGTATTAGGAAAAGAGCTGAAGAAAGTACTATTGGTAAACTTTTGGAATTTACTTTTAATATATTTCTTTGATAGTTTGGGAATGCGTCTTTCTTGAAAGAAAATAACATTCTTTTTGAAAAATGAACAGTTTATAAATGAATCGATTGATAAAGAGTTTTCCCGAGAAATTTGAAAGAAAAGAAAATGAATGATTATTTTGTTTTTGATGTAAAATATCTTTTAAAAGAAAATTGATTAAATTTTTATGCTTCCAAACTAATTTGGCTGAACTTAGTTATTTTACTTATAGTTGATTATGCAAATAAAAGCATTAATTTTTTTTTAAAACGGAAAAATGTGTTTTTTTGTTTCATGTCTGTTTTAATAAATAAATTAGTATAATGGACACAAGTACTCAATCATAAAATTTATGAATCAGTTAAACATCTTACAAAGAATCGTGAAGGTTGTATATCCATGAATGCTTTGATGTGTATATTTTGAATTAATTTAATGAAATGCACCTCTACTGATCAAATAACTTCTATTTTTGTCATATTTTTGCAAAACTTATTGAAATTGAAAAAAAAAAAAATTAACACTCACTTTTCGAAGTTGAAAGCACTTCGAAAGTAGTTCGAAAGCACTTTTTTTTATTATTTTTAAAATATTTGATTAGTATAAATCGTAAAAATAATTCATTGATGAATTTGTGTTATTTAGTTCTTAAATAAATCAGTTCCCTTAATTTATCCATTGATTTTAAAAGTTAGTAAAATACTTTCTATTTGAGCATCGGAACTTGATAACGTAAATAGTTTCATTCTAAAAATTGATTGATAATCAAAAGCATACAAACAGTTACCAAAAAAAAAAAAAGTTCAAAAGCAGAAAAAATAAAGACACGTAGAAGTTCAAGTAATGAACTCACCCGAAAATGTGTTTTCTAAACAGCTTAATAAGACAACATTAAGATTTGAAAGGAAAAAAAAAGGGACTCACAAATCGAAATTAACTTTTTCGGACTCAGAATTTCTAAATATAGTCAATCTTCCGAAAGAGAAAATAGCAGTCTCAAGAGAACTCAGTTAGGCAAATAGTTAAATGCAGCATAAATTCAATGCTTTGGTACTAAAAGAAATCCAAGGTTGCATAAGAAGAATATTCTTTGTTCTATTTTTTTTTTTTATTCAAGTAGGCTTAACTCGCGTATCGAATATGCGCTTTTTAATAGCCACTCTTTGTCTCTAACGCAACTTCATTTCCAGTTTCACAAAGAAGTGGCATCGAATCTTCGGGCATTAAAATCTCATCAAGTTCACAAAATCTTCTAGAAGGCGCATCGTATTATTCCGGTTCACATCTTTCTTCCTCCAATTTTCAAGAACGTTTTCGGAAACCCGCTTGCGGCTCGTTTGCCCGCCAGAAGTACTATAGCTGCTGCTTTGCTCATTGTGCATTCAAGATGGCGGCCACCCGAAGAAAGGTCGTTAGGTTAGGACACGCGATTTAGTTCTTTGCATGTCATCAAGAATTTTCTGTTTACGCCCGCTTGGAGCTCGGCTGACTTCATTAGAATGGGGAATCTAAGAAAGGATCCACAGAGGGCTTGGAATTTTACCCCGGATGGTAATAAATTGTAGCACGGACTGGTAAAATGAAAATCGCTTCAGACATTAGAATTTAATACGGGCAGTCGTAACTTTTGTTGAAGAACGAAGGGATTTCGTAGGAATCACGCGAAAAGTTTCATTATGGCTTAACGAATTACCTCGGAAGTGCGTGAAAAGAATAATCAAAATTAAGACTTGGTGGTTTCGTGTAATTTATATTGGGAAAAGGTGCCATTTGAAGCACCACCAAACATCTTTTGTCGCACCCCATGAGAAAGTTTCAATGTTCCTTTGAGAATGTAAACAGAAGCGAACATATACATATATATTAGGGTACATATATAAAGGATTATATACATATTATATACATAATAGGGCATATACATATGATTACATACATTATTATTAATAGGCATATATTATGTATGATTAATACATATATATATTATTACAAGAGCATATTACATATGATATACATATATACATATATTACATACATATAAGAGATATATATATATGATTACATATTATTATATACATATACATATACACATAAGAGTGATATACATATGACATATATATACATACATATACATATTATTAAGAGCATAGTTATATATATGATTACATATATATACATATTATTATTATTATTATTATAGTAATATATTATTATTATTATATATATATACATATTATTATTACATATACATACATGCAAAGTCACGAAGCTTCAATCCCATTAATTGCCAGTCAGCATATAAGCCACAACTGAAGTCCAAAAGACCTTGGTTGCGCTAAACAGCCTTTATTTCCTTTTCCAAAAGAAATGTTTAAATTTTCTTTATTTTATTTTTAGTCTCTTTTTGTGTTTTTATCATGATTGTTTCTTAATAATTTATGCATTTTTTTTTTACTTAAATTCTTAGTTTTAAGTAATCTTTAACTATAATATTAAATATGGTTGTAGAGTGTTATATTTTTTATTCCTTCGTGTTTTTATTATAACTACTTAACATTAAATATAGAATTTTGTTTCCTTTTAAATATTTGTCCATTTAAATTTTTTTTATAAACACACGCACGCGCTCGCACACAGAGACATATATATATATATATATATATATATATATATATATATATATATATATATATATATATATATATATATATATATATGTGAGTATGTAAAAAAAAAATTTTTTTTGAAAAAATGCACACACACACACATACTCACATATATATATATATATATATATATATATATATATATCTATATATATATATATATATATATATATATATATATATATGTCTCTGTGTGCAAAACTAGATGTGTTTATAAAAAATTTAAATGGACAAATATTTAAAAGGAAACAAAATTCTATATATTAATGTTAGTGTTTATAATAAAAACACGAAGGAATAAAGAAATATAACACTCTACAACCATATTTAATATTATAGTTAAATATTGACTTAAGTAACAATTTAGAGTAAAAGATACATATGATTAGAAATTGTAATGACCTTGAGTGAAAACGACAAAAGGACTAAAATAAAATAAGAAATTTAAACATTTCTTGGAAAAGAGAAATAAAGCTTTTAGCACACAAGGTCTTTTGGACTAGTGTAGCTTATATGCTGACTGAGCATTAATGATTAAGCTGGACTTGCATATAGTAAAACTATATATATATATATAAAATATATTCTTATATATAATATAATGTATTATATACATATATACTATGCTCTTCATATCATGTATATATGTATATATATGTCATATGATACCTCTTATTGATATGTTCATAATAATATGTATCATACTATATATATCTCTTATATTATGTAAAGTATTATACTTGAATCTCTTAATAATATATATTATCCTTATATTAATAAGTAATCAATGTATCCTAATGATATTAGATAACCTTATATACCCTATAATATGTCCTCATTTAATTCTAAAAGGACATGTGACTTTCTCATGGTGGACAAAAGTATGTTGTTGTGCTCAAATGGCACTTTTCCCAATATAAATTACACAGAACCACCAAGTCTTAATTTTGATTATTCTTTCACGCACTTCCGGGTGAAATTCGTTAAAGCCATAATAAACTTTTCAGGTGGATTTGAATCCCTTCGGTTCTTCAAAACACATTACTTCCCGAAATTCTAATGCTGGAGCTTGATTTCATTTTTACCGTCCGTTGCTTCTGTATTTATTCCATCGGGTAAAATTCCCAGGCCCTCTATTGTGGATCCTTTTCTTAGATTCCCCATTCTAATGAAGTCCGCCAGGCTCAAGCGGGCATACGAAAATTCTTGATGACATGCAAAAGACTAAATCGGTGTCCTCCTGGAACGACCTTTCACGGGTGGCCGCTTGTACCAATGGAGCAAAGCAGCAGCTATGACTTACGGCGAGGCAACAGGCCGCAAAAGGTCGAAAACGTTCTTGAAAATTGGAGGAAAAGAAAGATGTGAGACCGAAGTATACTGATGCGCCTTCTAAATGTGTGAACATGAAGATTTTAATGCTTGAAGATTCAGTGCCACTTCTTTGTGAACGAAATGAAGTTGCGTTAGAGACAAAATGAGCTGATAGCGCATATTCGATAGCGAAGTTAAGCCTACTTGAATAAAAAAAAAATGAACAAAGATATTCTTATTACAACCTTGATTTCTTTATGTACCAAAGCATTGAATTATGCTGCATTTAACTATTTGCCTAACTAGTTCTCTTGAGACTGCTATTCTCTTTCGAAGATTGATTTATATTTAGGGAAATCTGGTCGAAAAGTTAATTTCGTTTGTGAGTCCCTTTTTTTCCTTTCAAATCTTAGATGTTGTCTTATTAAGCTGTTTAAAAAGCATTTTCAGGTGAGTTCATTTGCAGACTTCTACGTGTCTTTATTTTTCTGCTTTTGAACTTTTTTTGGTAACTGTTTGTATGCTTTTGATTATCAATCCAATTTGAATGAAACTATTTACGTTATCAAGTTCCATCCAAATAGAAAGTATTTTACTAACTTTTAAAATCAATGGATAATTAAGAATTTGATTTATAGAACTAAATAACAAAATTCATCAATATTATTTTACGGTTTATACTAATCAAATATTTTAAAATAATAAAGAAATTGCTTCGAACTACTTTCAGTGTGCTTTCAACTAGAAAGAGTGAGTGTTAATTTTTTTTCAATTTCAATAGTTTTCAAAATATGATAAAATAGAAGTTATTATGATCAGTAGAGAGTGCTTCATTATTAATTCAAAATATACAACAAAATAAAAGCAATCATGGATATGACAACCTTCACGATTCTTTTGTAAGATGTTCTACTATCATAAATTTTATGATTGAGTACTTGTGTCCATTATACTAATTTATTATAAACAGACATGAAACAAAAAGACACTTTTCGTTTTAAAAAAATTAATGCTTTTATTTACTATCAACTTCTAAATAAAATAACTAAGTTCAGCCAAATTAGTTTGGAAGCATAAAATTTAATCAATTTTCTTTAAAAGATATTTCTATCAAAAGCAAAATAATCATTCATTTTCTTTTTCTTTCAATTTCGAGGAAAACTCTTTATCAATCGATTCATTTATAAACTGTTCATTTTCAAAAAATTTATTTTCTTTCAAGAAAGAAGACGCATTCCAAACTATCAAAGAATATATATAAAGTAAATTCAAAAGTTTACAATAGTACTTTCTTCAGCTCTTTTCAATACATATATGTCATTAAATACTGTCTCTCAACTTGTTTTCCACAAGTTCAGACCAAAGCTGAAGAGGAAACAACATTCATTCAGCAAGGAAAGAGAATTGACCAATACATTCTTGCAACTCTATCAGAAAATCAGTCGAAATAAAAATGGTTCGGTATCATTCGTCTTTTACTTGGCTGCTATAGAATTGATGGCTTCGTGCACTGTTCAGCGCCTCGGTGTGGCGCTGGCGTCATCTCGCCTGACGATCGATTGCCGTGAGGACTGTCAATCAGATAACTTTTTGGAGGTGCGCACTGTTGCCATTCCCAAATAGTGGATTTAATAATTACCATCTCTGAGTCTCAACTAATGGATAGAAACAAACCTTAGGTTTTCTGTTAGTTCAAGCTCATAAGAATCGAAGGGACATTATATCGAGTTTGGGAATAAAAGAAACGGAAGAATTTTGAATAAAATAAATCAGAAGGAGATAGGCCATGCAAAGAAATATATTTTTGCATAAAAAATTAAAATATTTATTTTTACACTTATGTTTTCAATGAAATGTTAGGCCGTGCAATCTTAACTACTAGTATTTCCTTATCAAGATAGGAAAAAGAATCCAGCGATTTAACATTAGAATTATAAAAAGAATAACTATTAATATATTAATCTCCATTAAATAATCATGTCACTTTATTTGAGAGTAGTTATGTACATAGTAAGTTTTTAGTGAAATATTTCAATACAGTTTCAATCTTTTGATCAATTTTATTTTAATGAGACTTGAAATAAAATAACTTGTTTTTATATTAAATATTGAAACAATATTGTATTAATATAACTGTTGAGTTTTTAAGAAAGTCAGTTGATATTATACTCGAATAGTTAGGGTATTTAATATATAATGAAGAACAAAATTTTTTTTTGAAGAGCTAGATTGATAATTATAACAAATTACACGGTGGATTAGGCCAACTAATTTTTTGAAAGTAAATGAGTTTAAAATAGAATAACTCAAAAACAAACGAGACGTTGAATAAAAATTCATAATGCTATATAATATGAGATATATAACTTTATTTGCAATTAATTAGAAGAATGCCACCTATTATTTCAATATATTTAAAATAATATAAGCAGCTACATATTAAGGAAACAGTCTGACGAGATTATTTGCTACATAAATTAATTTTATCAAAATTCAATCTTTGATGGATTAAGTTTTATTTCAAAGCAGTAAATTTGGAAGAAAATTCTTGTTCATTTGTGAAAAATAACATATGCTTTTCATAAATGAATTTCTAAAAATTTATAGTAATACAAATATTAGTTAACGAAGTAGAAGGCTTACAGAATGGTGAGGTTTTAGAATTTTAAAAATTATAATCATTGTGATCATTCAATCACCAATGCTAATTATTCAAGACATTCAATTTCTATTTTCGATTCTTATCATATTTTTGCAATTATGTATCACTGAATGTAACATAATAAATTACAACTATTTTTAAACATATGAATAAAGGCTATCTTACTGTAAAGAGTTATTTTTTGAAAGCAAGTTAAGAAAAAAATAATAAACAAAGGAAAAACATTGACTATAATTTAGATATTAGAAGCTGCGTTAGAAAAAAACTATGCATATTTCTAAGAATTGAAGAAAATAAAAATCAATGTAAACATATATATCAGATTTCAAAAGCTTGAGTTCGGAATGAAAATTAATTGTTGGTTAGAACAACATAATTTTTTTTCATTCTTGTTTATTATTTTGTTATAATGCTCAATCAATCAATCTTATGAAATAGAAATTATTTAACTTATCACATTTTGCGTAATTTTCTCTAATTTGAGCTAATTAAACAATGTGCCCATATCAATTATAATTTCTTTCTAGCTAGTGCCAGTGTAGTGGAAGCTTACACACAAAACACTACTACCAGAAAACATGTATGAATTAGAAGGTTGAGTGAAAATAATGTGTAGAACTTATTTGAAAAAGGTTTGAATCTCTCATAATTTTTCAGAAAAGGCAAGAAACATTCTCATTTTAAATAGGTTCCTTACTAAGATTATCTGGGTAAACCTTTTCTGAGAACAATTATTTTAAATTCCTTTTAAATATTATCTATCGTAAGTCCTGAAAAATAAACAATTTCTCGTCCTAATTCCTTCCATCACGGAACGAAATAATTTTTTCTAATACACAAATTTAACTATTATACAATTACAAGTTTGGAAAGTACTATATTATAAAAATAACAATGCTAAACAAATTGAAGCATTAGTTGTTATTGCCTCTATTCTTAAAATCACAATTGCAATAAATTTAGCTAAAATTTATTTACACAAAATTTCACAAATTCTTCAAATATAAATATTATCTTTGAATTACGAAACTTTTACAAACTTTCATGAGCATAGGCTACTGCAATTTACAATGTTGCAGAAGAAAACAATATAAGCAAAACTACGCTAAAAGGAACACTGAGTGGATAAAAATCCTACATATTTCAAACGCTCAATGGATGGCCTCTAAATGTGCCGAGATCGTCGGTTTGGCGAGAATCAATAATACAAAAAGACCAAGATTATGTCAAAGTAATAGATACTTTCTGGTTCTTGTTAGCTAGAGTCATAGGAAGTTGGGAAAGAATTTTGCTCTTGCCTTCTTCTTCAGAGAAGAATGATTGAAACAAAAAATAGAAATGTTAGGAATTTGGCGAAGAATAATTTTCTTTGTGGTTATAATGGAAACTGGAATTGAAATTATAGTAGTACGAACAATCGAAAGTATTGAAATTTACTGAGGAGATTTTTCTGATTTAATTTGTAATTCTGTAGCGAAAAAATTTAAACGTTTTAAATGTACTAGAAGTTTCAGAGCTTATTCAGAAAATAAGTTGAAGAGCAACAATAACAAAACAAAGTGTTATAAAACAGTTCAATAGAACTGAAGAGTCCTTTCAACGAATTTGAGAATTAAAAGATTTTAATTAAATGGTGTTAACAATATGATTTAGAGGAATGAATTAAATTTATATTGATTACAACATAAGAGACTTTAGTAGCTTTAATAAGTAAAGACTCACTAAGACGATTTTATTGTTTAAGAACATTAAATTGTACGTAATGTGTTATATCGTTTTATTAAAATGTTTCATTTTAACATTGTGATGAGATTATAGGAGGGAGGAAATATAAAATAAAATTTTATATTAGCATTCATTTTGTTTAAAATGTTAATAATCATCTAAAAATAATATTACTGTGCACAGATGTTATTTTAATGTCCACACATGAATGCTGTTTCATGTCTGTCAGAACCAAGAGGCAATATAATTTTTCTTCAAATTTCAACTTCGTTTCCTGATTTTCAAAATAATATTCCTATTATGGGATAACCAATAGTTTTGTTTTCATATATTTCGAAATGTTTAATGCTAATTAATAGATCTCTGTTGTTGCTTCATATCCTATCAATAGAATAAAATTTGCTCAAAAGAGAAAAGATTATCTTACGATAAATAGAGATAATGACTAAAAAATCCATTATTTTAAACAATAAATAAAATGAACAAAAAAAAAATGGAGACATATTACTTTGATACAGTTTCTAATTCCATGAAAATACCTAAAATGCATAGAAAATAAAATTATGACGCATTAGTAAACTAACAGTGTCTTATAATTTCGAATCGCTTTTAGAAATATACCAGTGAACATGGAAAATCTGGTCTTACATTATCATTTCCTGTGAAAGCTGAAATTCAAAATCCGAGTCTACAATGATTAATTATATTGCTTATATTTGTATAAATTTCGTTTTGTTATTGTAATATTTTTCTACTTTTCAAACAACCATGATGTTGGTGATAATGTTTTATTTATTTATTTTTTTATTCGCACGTGATAATTCTATTTGCCCTCTCATCTAAATGTTTATTTAGCTCAAATTTTATTTTCAAAAATTTGTAAATTTAGATTTTTTGTGCATTTAAGAATTACAAGCATTAGTTGTTTTAACAGACATAATGATTTTACATAATCTAAAATACTT